>CAWUPM010000857.1:0-31376 GCA_963924295.1 Dioctria rufipes
ACATATGGAAAATACTTGCTGTCATATATGTGAAAAATCGTTTGCAGCCGATGAGGAACGAGTCCGGGATCATTGCCACTTAACAGGTAAATACTGAGAAGCATAATTCAATTCATTTCTTTTCATAAATTCTTTTAACAGGAAAATACCGAGGGCCAGCGCATAATGCATGCAATCTGATGTATCAAGATTGCTCCACAGTTCCAGTAATTTTTCACAATTTATCTGGATATGATGCCCACTTCATAATTAAGGATATAGCTACATCTTTCCCAGGAAAAGTTGATCTCTTGCCAATAAACAAGGAAAGATATATCTCGTTCACCAAGCACATGGACGGCAGCTACATAAAATTCGGATTCATCGATTCCTTCCGTTTTATGGCTGAATCTTTAGATAAGCTTTCATCATTGCTGCCAATGGATAAATTAAACACTACAAGATCAGTATGGCAGGGATTGGATGACGACACTATCAAACTTCTTACGCGCAAAGTTGTCTTCCCATATGATTTTATTGATGACTGGGATAAATTGGATTTCCAGAACTTGCCAACACAGGAAGCGTTCTACAATAAACTAACTGAGAGTGCTATATCTCCTGAGGACTACAATCATGCTGCAGAGGTCTGGCAAAAATTTGAAATACAAACACTTGGTGAATATTCAGATCTATACCTTAAGACTGATGTTCTCCTATTGGTCGATGTGTTTGAGAACTTTCGAGAAGTGTGCATGAAGACGTACAATTTGGATCCAGCACATTATTACACCATGCCAGGCTTAACATGGGATGCTATGCTAAAATACACTAATGTGAAATTAGAGCTGATAACTGACGTAGATATACTGCTATTCATAGAGAGAGGCATTCGAGGTGGTATAAGTCAATGTTCGAACAGATATAGTAAAGCTAATAATAAATATATGGATGATTTTAAACCTGAGGAGAAAGAGAAATACCTGATGTATTATGATGTGAATAACCATTATGGATGGGCCATGTCACAGCATTTACCAACCGGAGGATTCAAATGGGTTGATGTTCCCAATATTGTCGTTTCCGAAATTCCTGATGATTCTCCAACTGCATACATATTCGAAGTCGACTTGGATTATCCTCAACATCTACATGATAATCATAAGGACTTACCGTTTTGCTCTGAGCATGCAGCACCACCTGGAGCAAAATTAGAAAAGCTTTTGACAACATTACATCCAAAAACTAAATATGTTATACACTACCGAAACTTGAAGCAATGCTTATCACATGGACTCATCCTGAAAAAAGTGCACCGGGTACTTCAATTCAACCAATCAGCTTGGCTTAAACCATATATTGACTTAAATACCACCAAACGGAAGGAGGCTACAAGCGATCATGAGAAGGACAGCTATAAGAAGATGAATAATGCAGCTTTTGGTAAGACCATGGAAAATGTTCGCAAGTATAGCGATATAAAGCTTTGCATGAAGTGGGAAGGTCGCTATGGTGCAAAAGCTCGGATTGCGGCACCCAACTTCCACAGTGCAACGATATTTGATGAAAATTTAGTTGCTGTGGAATTAAGGCGACTCAAAATATTATTCAATAAGCCCCTCTATATTGGAATGGCAGTTTTGGAAATTTCAAAGATATGCCTCTATGATTTCCACTACAGTTTTATGCAGCGCGAATTTGGAGATAAATGTAAAGTCATGTATACAGATACAGATTCTCTAATATATGAACTTGAAGAGAAAAATGCATATGAGTTTATGGCTGAAAATATAAACAAATTTGATACAAGTGATTACCCAGAAGATAATCAATTCAATTTACCGCTCATGAATAAAAAGATTCCTGGTCTAATGAAGGATGAACTGAATGGGAAAATCATGAGCGAATTTGCAGGCTTGCGCTCGAAAATGTACAGTCTACGTATAAATGATGGTAAAACTGTAAAGAAAGCAAAAGGAGTAAAGACTAATGTAGTCCAGAGGCATATCAATTTCGAAGACTACGTCGAATGTTTGAATAACAAGCGTGTATTAACTGCTAATCAGAGCTCCATACGATCGCATAACCATAATGTCTACACGATCAGCCAAAAGAAAATTGCATTGAATCCATATGATAACAAGCGGTATATTATGAGTGGGACAACGGATACTCTACCATGGGGACATTACTCTATTCAATCAGAACAGCAAGGAGCAGACGCAGAAAAAACATATAATCTAAGGCTAGTCTAAGATATGTATTGTAAATAAAAATTGTATTATAGCTAAAATACCATTTAATGAAATAGTTTGTTTTAATTGTATTATAGTCTAAGATGATGTACACTATTGTAAAATAAAGGAAATATTATAATTATAGGGTAACCGATTTAAGGAAGCCTAATATAGAATGATACCTTAAGAATTAAATGTTAATCTAGAATGATACCTTAAGAATTAAATGTTAATATTTTTCAATTTATAATAAATCAATAATAATATTTTATATATGGTATTCTTTTATTCAATTTCCCTACTATGTCCAGAGCTCCCGAATAATATTTGCTCACTACCGTGAGCTCCTAATCGGGCGGTTGAGCGTTTTACCCAGAATGTTAGGATGACTTGAGAAAAAAACTTTTACACGTGGACTCGACCTTGACCCCGGCATCACCTTTGAAACCGGAAGGGCGTCGGATCCTGGACCTTCATCCGGAAGTGAATTATATATAAGTGTATAATCAAACATTTCACAGGGACTCCATATTGTTTTTCAAAACAGTTCTGATAACTGCTTAACCAGGTCTGATAACAGCTTAACAGCTTTTTAAACAGGTCCGATAACAGCTTAACAGCTTTTTAAACAGGTCTGATAACAGCTTAACAGCTTTTAAACAGGTCTGATAACAGCTTAACAGCTTTTTAAACAGGTCTGATAACAGCTTAACAGCTTCTTAAACAGGTCTGATAACAGCTTAACAGCTTTTTAAACAGGTCTGATAACAGCTTAACAGCTTTTTAAACAGGTCTGATAACAGCTTAACAGCTTTTCAAACAGGTCTGATAACAGCTTAACAGCTTTTAAACAGGTCTGATAACAGCTTAACAGCTTATAAAACAGGTCTGATAACAGCTTAACAGCTTTTAAACAGGTCTGATAACAGCTTACCAGCTTTTTAAACAGGTCTGATAACAGCTTACCAGCTTCTTAAACAGGTCTGATAACAGCTTAACAGCTTTCTTACAGGTCTGATAACAGCTTAACAGCTTCTGATAACAGATTAACAGCTTTTTAAACAGGTCTGAGAACAGCTTAACAGCTTTTAAACAGGTCGGATAACAGCTTAACAGCTTTTCAAACAGCTCTGATAACAGCTTAACAGCTTTTAAACAGCTCTGATAACAGCTTAACAGCTTTTCAAACAGCTCTGATAACAGCTTAACAGCTTTTCAAACAGCTCTGATAACAGCTTAACAGCTTTTAAGCAGTTATCAGACCTGTTTTGAAAAACAATATGGAGTCCCTGTGAAATGTTTGATTATACACTTATATATAATTCACTTCCGGATGAAGGTCCAGGATCCGACGCCCTTCCGGTTTCAAAGGTGATGCCGGGGTCAAGGTCGAGTCCACGTGTAAAAGTTTTTTTCTCAAGTCATCCTAACATTCTGGGTAAAACGCTCAACCGCCCGATTAGGAGCTCACGGTAGTGAGCAAATATTATTCGGGAGCTCTGGACATAGTAGGGAAATTGAATAAAAGAATACCATATATAAAATATTATTATTGATTTATTATAAATTGAAAAATATTAACATTTAATTCTTAAGGTATCATTCTAGATTAACATTTAATTCTTAAGGTATCATTCTATATTAGGCTTCCTTAAATCGGTTACCCTATAATTATAATATTTTCCTTTATTTTACAATAGTGTACATCATCTTAGACTATAATACAATTAAAACAAACTATTTCATTAAATGGTATTTTAGCTATAATACAATTTTTATTTACAATACATATCTTAGACTAGCCTTAGATTATATGTTTTTTCTGCGTCTGCTCCTTGCTGTTCTGATTGAATAGAGTAATGTCCCCATGGTAGAGTATCCGTTGTCCCACTCATAATATACCGCTTGTTATCATATGGATTCAATGCAATTTTCTTTTGGCTGATCGTGTAGACATTATGGTTATGCGATCGTATGGAGCTCTGATTAGCAGTTAATACACGCTTGTTATTCAAACATTCGACGTAGTCTTCGAAATTGATATGCCTCTGGACTACATTAGTCTTTACTCCTTTTGCTTTCTTTACAGTTTTACCATCATTTATACGTAGACTGTACATTTTCGAGCGCAAGCCTGCAAATTCGCTCATGATTTTCCCATTCAGTTCATCCTTCATTAGACCAGGAATCTTTTTATTCATGAGCGGTAAATTGAATTGATTATCTTCTGGGTAATCACTTGTATCAAATTTGTTTATATTTTCAGCCATAAACTCATATGCATTTTTCTCTTCAAGTTCATATATTAGAGAATCTGTATCTGTATACATGACTTTACATTTATCTCCAAATTCGCGCTGCATAAAACTATAGTGGAAATCATAGAGGCATATCTTTGAAATTTCCAAAACTGCCATTCCAATATAGAGGGGCTTATTGAATAATATTTTGAGTCGCCTTAATTCCACAGCAACTAAATTTTCATCAAATATCGTTGCACTGTGGAAGTTGGGTGCCGCAATCCGAGCTTTTGCACCATAGCGACCTTCCCACTTCATGCAAAGCTTTATATCGCTATACTTGCGAACATTTTCCATGGTCTTACCAAAAGCTGCATTATTCATCTTCTTATAGCTGTCCTTCTCATGATCGCTTGTAGCCTCCTTCCGTTTGGTGGTATTTAAGTCAATATATGGTTTAAGCCAAGCTGATTGGTTGAATTGAAGTACCCGGTGCACTTTTTTCAGGATGAGTCCATGTGATAAGCATTGCTTCAAGTTTCGGTAGTGTATAACATATTTAGTTTTTGGATGTAATGTTGTCAAAAGCTTTTCTAATTTTGCTCCAGGTGGTGCTGCATGCTCAGAGCAAAACGGTAAGTCCTTATGATTATCATGTAGATGTTGAGGATAATCCAAGTCGACTTCGAATATGTATGCAGTTGGAGAATCATCAGGAATTTCGGAAACGACAATATTGGGAACATCAACCCATTTGAATCCTCCGGTTGGTAAATGCTGTGACATGGCCCATCCATAAAGGTTATTCACATCATAATACATCAGGTATTTCTCTTTCTCCTCAGGCTTAAAATCATCCATATATTTATTATTAGCTTTACTATATCTGTTCGAACATTGACTTATACCACCTCGAATGCCTCTCTCTATGAATAGCAGTATATCTACGTCAGTTATCAGCTCTAATTTCACATTAGTGTATTTTAGCATAGCATCCCATGTTAAGCCTGGCATGGTGTAATAATGTGCTGGATCCAAATTGTACGTCTTCATGCACACTTCTCGAAAGTTCTCAAACACATCGACCAATAGGAGAACATCAGTCTTAAGGTATAGATCTGAATATTCACCAAGTGTTTGTATTTCAAATTTTTGCCAGACCTCTGCAGCATGATTGTAGTCCTCAGGAGATATAGCACTCTCAGTTAGTTTATTGTAGAACGCTTCCTGTGTTGGCAAGTTCTGGAAATCCAATTTATCCCAGTCATCAATAAAATCATATGGGAAGACAACTTTGCGCGTAAGAAGTTTGATAGTGTCGTCATCCAATCCCTGCCATACTGATCTTGTAGTGTTTAATTTATCCATTGGCAGCAATGATGAAAGCTTATCTAAAGATTCAGCCATAAAACGGAAGGAATCGATGAATCTGAATTTTATGTAGCTGCCGTCCATGTGCTTGGTGAACGAGATATATCTTTCCTTGTTTATAGGCAAGAGATCAACTTTTCCTGGGAAAGATGTAGCTATATCCTTAATTATGAAGTGGGCATCATATCCAGATAAATTGTGAAAAATTACTGGAACTGTGGAGCAATCTTGATACATCAGATTGCATGCATTATGCGCTGGCCCTCGGTATTTTCCTGTTAAAAGAATTTATGAAAAGAAATGAATTGAATTATGCTTCTCAGTATTTACCTGTTAAGTGGCAATGATCCCGGACTCGTTCCTCATCGGCTACAAACGATTTTTCACATATATGACAGCAAGTATTTTCCATATGTGAACGTCGTTCCTCTTTAGTCAAGGGTTGCATTGGCCTGATGTTCAGCTTTTCCTGTACAGCTATGGAGGCAATTTTTTGCAATTCTAATGCAAACCATTGTTGACAGTCCTTGCCTCGATATGCCCTGTAATATGAGAGATTAGCATCATGTTTGCAGTGGAAATAGAATCCTATGCTGTGAACTTCATGTTCCTGGATTCGCTGTGTATTTTTATCGTTTCCCTGAATCGGCTTCAATATTGATTCAAGATCAGCATACACACAAAACGGGACTGGATTCTTATGGTTATAATTCTTATATTCCAACCATTTCTTTTCCTCTGAGGGAAACATAATTCTGCAATCGTTTTGCTTCTCGCATTCGGGAGTGTGTGATGTTAATTTTTCTTCAGAGTAAAAGTAGAGCAAACATCTGTCACAAATATGCCTTCTACCACCACCATGTTTCGAAATTTGTTTCGATATGAGGCGCGAAAGATCTTTAATCCAGCAGAAATGATATCTGCTGGCATCATCATCATCATCATCATCATCATCATCATCATCATCATCCATATGATCTTCATCATCATCAGCTTGGTCATAGTCATCTTGCAACATTAAGAGATTTACATGTCGCTCCATCCTGTGTTTCGTAAGTCTAACTGGAACTGTGGTGAAGAAATGCTCTTTCTCTAGGATGAATACGTTTATTGATAAATCGTTCTGGTCTTCAAATTGTGTAATTTGCTTAAGCGTCATGGGAAATGTTATTCCAGTTAAATTTAGCACAGTAGAATAATGTGGATATGATGAGGTCCTATCGGAGCTGACAGTTGTAGGATATAGCGCTGATGTTACTGCCCACGCGAAGCATGCTTCATCATTATTTTTCACATTAATGCATGCTTTCTTTGATGCAATTTCCTTTGGTAAGGGCATATACGAAGATCCTCGGAGTTGTTCAAACTTGTTGATGTGTACTGCTAGATGTATTATAGAGTGCAGTGCCCAGCCACTGTCTTTTTCCTGGAATTCTTCCAGCTGAGTGTTAATTGGATCCAAAATGTTTGAGTTAAACCAGTCCTCTAAATTATCATCTGCACTAATTGGAGCAGTTCTCGCTTGGAAATATTTAATGTCTTTTAAAATTTCATTGTCACCAGTTTCTTTAACAAATTCACCGCAAAACGTTGTAGAGACTTTAATATTAAAATAATGTTTTAAGGTATTTTTAACACGACGTGTAAATAATTTGGCGGCATCTTGCATAAATAGCTTCGGATCGATATGTTTTAAATTTGCAATAACACCTTGTCGAATTCTGTCTGCGAACGCTGTCTTTATTTCCTCCCACTTTACAAAATCACTTCTTCTTATGCGAATACTTCCTCCACCTCGACGGGGAGTTCTCAATAGTGCTATCAATGCTTTAATTTGCTCGAGACAGCTCTCGAAATGTCGTTTCCTAGCACTCTTATTGCACTTCCGAAATGCAACTTGAAATTTATGCAGGTTTCTATTGCACTTTTTAACAATATAGTCTTTATTCACTGAATTTTTTAAACACTCCATCACATCTTTTCGCAAATTTTCAATTATTGAAAGACTTTTATTTACTAACATCGAAGACATTTTTAATTTTTATGTACTATCACGGAGACTCACTAAAACTGACTGATGCTCCCCAAGAGTTTGCTTGGGCTTTTATAGCAACAGTTTGTGAACATGAATGATCCTGCTGCTACAATAATCATTGCACAAGATGAATTCCAACGAATTTGCTTACAGGCTGAGATGATATCGAATTACACGATAAACAAAAAAAACATAAATCATTCAAATTAATTTGATTACTTTATTCTGCAGGTTGAAATTCCAAATATCAAATGAGATTGTTTACATGAATGCATTTCAAGATAAAAAGAAAATGTAAAAATTTGTTTACTTTATGCGAATTCCAATGAAACGTTTCGATCGGTAAAATTCTTGGAACAATAAAATTGTTGGGTGCCTACAGGAAGTGTGGTATCAAATTACGTGAAAAGAATAAATGTGCTGATATTGCTTAAATTTGTTTACACAGGTGTGCATGACTCATTCAGCTACAATGCGAATTTTTTTAACAGGAAGTTTACACAGGTGTGTTTGAGCCATTCAGCTTAAATGCGGTGATATCAAATTACATCATAAACAGGGGAAGCATGCCTAATGTTTAGTAAACATTTAATATTTGATGCCCAGAACCCCACTGCCCCAGAACGCCTATAGAAAGTCATCCGGAATATTTGATATCTACAAATCCCTCACTAAGAAATATTCAAGTAAGAAAACAGCAAATCCAAGGTGACATTATGCTGATATCTACAACTCCCCAGGGTAACTTGAATTATTAGTAATATTGAAAGGAAAGATCGAAAATATCTCGAAAACCACAGTCCGTAGAGGATTTCTAATGAAAATGTTGTCCTCCAACAATACCAATACCCTATCCACTGGCACCTCCTAGAATCTATTGGTATGAAAAAGAATAGCATAGGGTTAACTTGAATTATTACTAATATTAACTATATCTAAAAAGGTAATATCGCTAATATCTCGAGAACCATAGCACGTAGGGGATTTCTGATGAAAATTTTGTCCCCCAACAGTACTAATACCCTATCCACTTGCACCTCCTAGAATCTATTGGTATGAAAAAGAATAGCATAGCGTTAACTTTAATTATTACTAATATTAACTATATCTAAAAAGGTAATATCGCTAATATCTCGAGAACCATAGCCCGTAGGGGATTTCTGATGAAAATTTTGTCCCCCAACAGTGCTAATACCCTATCCACTGGCACCTTCTAGAATCTATTGGTATGAAAAAGAATAGCATAGCGTTAACTTTAATTATTACTAATATTAACTATATCTAAAAAGGTAATATCGCTAATATCTCGAGAACCATAGCCCGTAGAGGATTTCTGATGAAAATTTTGTCCCCCAACAGTACTAATACCCTATCCACTGGCACCTTCTAGAATCTATTGGTATGAAAAATAATAGCATAGCGTTAACTTTAATTATTACTAATATTAACTATATCTAAAAAGGTAATATCGCTAATATCTCGAGAACCATAGCCCGTAGGGGATTTCTGATGAAAATTTTGTCCCCCAACAGTGCTAATACCCTATCCACTGGCACCTTCTAGAATCTATTGGTATGAAAAAGAATAGCATAGCGTTAACTTTAATTATTACTAATATTAACTATATCTAAAAAGGTAATATCGCTAATATCTCGAGAACCATAGCCCGTAGGGGATTTCTGATGAAAATTTTGTCCCCCAACAGTGCTAATACCCTATCCACTGGCACCTTCTAGAATCTATTGGTATGAAAAAGAATAGCATAGCGTTAACTTTAATTATTACTACTATTAGTGCAAAACCAAAAGCCCACATTTAGGCGCAACACTTGAAAACGGCAAAATCATAATAAAAAAGCCTACATTTAGGCGCAGCACACTATGGGCAAAAAAAAATAAAACTTGAATTATTACTAAAAAAGTTAATGTCATCTCCTGGTCAGCCAGACGGTAGGCAAGGAATTCTCCAGGCAGGCTTTGTGACGTAGACCACTAGACAGAATCCCCCTCAGTGACCCAGAGTCCGGCCCAGAACCACTAAAATAGTTGGAATTTTCCGGACACTTTTTGTATGGAAAAAGTGCGCCAGAAACGCCATAGCTTATCTACTAATTTGTCAAAAAATATTTTATTACTGTCGTAAATTTTAAATATAGCGAGGATTTAATTTTCTATAGTAAATTTTCAAAAAATAATTTTTTACTGTCGCAAATTTCAAATACGCCGAGGATTGCCTTCTCTATAGTGAATTTGTCAAAATAATAATTTTTACTGTCGCAAATTTTAAATACGCCGCGGATTGCCTTTTCTATAGTGAATTTGTCAAACAATAATTTTTTACTGTCGCAAATTTTAAATACGCCGGGGATTGCCTTTTCTATAGTGAATTTTTCAAAAAATTATTTTTTGCTGTCGCAAATTTTAAATACGCCGAGGATTGCCTCTTCTATAGTAAATTTTTCAAACAATAATTTTTACTGTCGCAAATTTTAAATATGCCGAGTATTGCCTTCTCTATAGCGAATTTCTCAAAAAATAATTTTTTACTGTCGAAAATTTTAAATACGCCGAGGATTGCCTTTTCTATAGTGAATTTGTCAAAAAATAATTTTTTACAGTCACAAATTTTAAACATACCGAGGATTGCCTTTTCTATAGTGAATTTGTCAAACAATAATTTTTTACTGTCGCACATTTTAAATATACCGAGGATTTAATTTTCTATAGTGAATTTTTCAAAAAATTCTTTTTTGCTGTCGCAAATTTTAAATACGCCGAGGATTGCCTTTTCTATAGTAAATTTTTTAAAAAATAATTTTTTATTGTCGCAAATTTTAAATACGCCGAGGATTGCCTTTTCTATAGTGAATTTTTCAAAAAATAATTTTTTACTGTCGCAAATTTTAAATACGCCGAGGATTGCCTTTTCTTTAGTAAATTTGTCAAAATAATATTTTTTACTTTCGCAAATTTTGAATACGCCGAGGATTGCCTTTTCTATAGTGAATTTGTAAAAAAATAATTTTTTACTGTCGCAAATTTTAAATACGCCGAGGATTGCCTTTTCTATAGCGAATTTATCAAAAAATAATTGTTTACTGTCGAAAATTTTAAATACGCCGAGGATTGCCTTTTCTTTAGTGAATTTGTCAAAATAATATTTTTTACTGTCGCAAATTTTGAATACGCCGAGGATTGCCTTTTCTATAGTTTATTGGTCAAAATAATATTTTTTACTGTCGCAAATTTTAAATACGCCGAGGATTGCCTTTTCTATAGTGAATTTGTCAAAAAATAAATTTTTACAGTGGCAAATTTTAAATATACCGATGATTGCCTTTTCTATAGTGAATTTATCAAAAAATAATTTTTTGCTGTCGCAAATTTCAAATACGCCGAGGATTGCCTTTTCTATAGTAAATTTTTCAAAACATAATTTTTTACTGTCGCAAATTTTAAATACGCCGCGGATTGCCTTTTCTATAGTAAATTTGTCAAACAATAATTTTTTACTGTCGCAAATTTTAAATACGCCGGGGATTGCCTTTTCTATAGTGAATTTTTCAAAAAATAATTTTTTGCTGTCGCAAATTTTAAATACGCCGAGGATTGCCTTCTCTATAGTAAATTTTTCAAAAAATAATTTTTTACTGTCGCAAATTTTAAATACGCCGAGGATTGCCTTTTCTATAGTGAATTTGTCAAAATATTATTTTTTACGGTCGCAAATTTTAAATACGCCGAGGATTTCCATTTCTATAGTGAATTTGTCAAAAAATAAAATTTTACTGTGGCAAATTTTAAATATACCGAGGATTGCCTTTTCTATAGTAAATTTTTCAAAAAATTATTTTTTACTGTCACAAATTTTAAATACGCCGAGGATTACCTTTTCTATGGTGAATTTGTCAAAAAATAATTTTTTACTGTCGCAAATTTTAAATACGCCGAGGATTGCCTTTTCTATAGTGAATTTGTCAAAAAATAATTTTTTACTGTCGCAAATTTTAAATATACCGAGGATAGCCTTTTCTATAGTGAATTTTTCAAAAAATGATTTTTTACTGTCGCAAATTTTAAATACGCCTTTGGTTGCCCTTTCTATAGTTAATTTGTAAAAAAATAATTTTTTATTGTCTCAAATTTTAAATTCGCCGAGGATTGCCTTTTCTATAGTAAATTTTTCAAAAAAAAAATATTTTACTGTCACAAATTTTAAATGTACAGAGGATTGCCTTTTCTATAGTGAATTTTTCAAAAAATTATTTTTTACTCTCGAAAATTTTAAATACGCCGAGGATTGCCTTTTCTGTAGTAAATTTTTCAAAAAATAATTTTTTACTGTCTCAAATTTTAAATACGCCGAGGATTGCCTTTTCTAAAGTAAATTTTTCAAAAAATTATTTTTTGCTGTCGCAAATTTTAAATACGCCGAGGATTGCCTTTTCTATAGTAAATTTTTCGAAAAATAATTTTTACTGTCGCAAGTTTTAACTACGCCGCGGATTGCATTTTCTATAGTGAATTTGTCAAAAAATAATTTTTTACAGTCGAAAATTTTAAGCACGCCGAGTATTGCCTTTTCTATAGTAAATTTTTCAAAAAATTATTTTTTACTGTCACAAATTTTAAATACGCCGAGGATTACCTTTTCTATGGTGAATTTGTCAAAAAATAATTTTTTACTGTCGCAAATTTTAAATACGCCGAGGATTGCCTTTTCTATAGTGAATTTGTCAAAAAATAATTTTTTACTGTCGCAAATTTTAAATATACCGAGGATAGCCTTTTCTATAGTGAATTTTTCAAAAAATGATTTTATACTGTCGCAAATTTTAAATACGCCTTTGGTTGCCCTTTCTATAGTTAATTTGTAAAAAAATAATTTTTTATTGTCTCAAATTTTAAATTCGCCGAGGATTGCTTTTCTATAGTAAATTTTTCAAAAAAAAAATATTTTACTGTCACAAATTTTAAATGTACAGAGGATTGCCTTTTCTATAGTGAATTTTTCAAAAAATTATTTTTTACTCTCGAAAATTTTAAATACGCCGAGGATTGCCTTTTCTGTAGTAAATTTTTCAAAAAATAATTGTTTACTGTCTCAAATTTTAAATACGCCGAGGATTGCCTTTTCTAAAGTAAATTTTTCAAAAAATTATTTTTTGCTGTCGCAAATTTTAAATACGCCGAGGATTGCCTTTTCTATAGTAAATTTTTCGAAAAATAATTTTTACTGTCGCAAGTTTTAACTACGCCGCGGATTGCATTTTCTATAGTGAATTTGTCAAAAAATAATTTTTTACAGTCGAAAATTTTAAGCACGCCGAGTATTGCCTTTTCTATAGTAAATTTATCAAAAAATAATTTTTTACTGTCGCAAATTTTAAATACGCCGAGGGTTGCCTTTTCTTTAGTGAATTTGTCAAAATAATATTTTTTACTGTCGCAAATTTTGAATACGCCGAGGATTGCCTTTTCTATAGTGAATTTGTCAAAAAATAATTTTTTACTGTCGCAAATTTTAAATACGCCGAGGATTGCCTTTTCTATAGTGAATTTGTCAAAAAATAATTTTTTACTGTCGCAAATTTTAAATATACCGAGGATTGCCTTTTCTATAGTGAATTTTTCAAAAAATTATTTTTTACTGTCGCAAATTTTAAATACGCCGAGGGTTGCCTTTTCTTTAGTGAATTTGTCAAAATAATATTTTTTACTGTCGCAAATTTTGAATACGCCGAGGATTGCCTTTTCTATAGTGAATTTGTCAAAAAATTATTTTTTACTGTCGCAAATTTTAAATACGCCGAGGATTGCCTTTTCTATAGTGAATTTTTCAAAAAATAATTTTTTACTGTCGCAAATTTTAAATATACCGAGGATTGCCTTTTCTATAGTGAATTTTTCAAAAAATTATTTTTTACTGTCGCAAATTTTAAATACGTCGAGGATTGCCTTTTCTGTAGTAAATTTTTCAAAAAATTATTTTTTACTGTCACAAATTTTAAATAAGCCGAGGATTACCTTTTCTATGGTGAATTTTTCAAAAAATAATTTTTTACTGTCGAAAATTTTAAATACCCCGAGGATTGCCTTTTCTATAGTGAATTTGTCAAAAAATAATTTTTTACTGTCGCAAATTTTAAATATACCGAGGATTGCCTTTTCTATAGTAAATTTCTCAAAAAATTATTTTTTACGGTCGCAAATTTTTAATACGCCGAGGATTGCCTTTTCTATATTGCATTTGTCAAAAAATAAATTTTTACAGTGGCAAATTTGAAATATACTGATGATTGCCTTTTCTACAGTGAATTTTTGAAAAAAGTATTTCTTGCTGTCGCAAATTTTAAATACGCCGAGGATTGCCTTTTCTATAGTAAATTTTTTATTGTCGCAAATTTTAAATACGCCGAGGATTGCCTTTTCTATAGTGAATTTGTCAAAAAATAAATTTTTACAGTGGCAAATTTTAAATATACCGATGATTGCCTTTTCTATAGTGAATTTTTCAAAAAATAATTTTTTGCTGTCGCAAATTTCAAATACGCCGAGGATTGCCTTTTCTATTGTAAATTTTTCAAAACATAATTTTTTACTGTCGCAAATTTTAAATACGCCGAGGATTGCCTTTTCTATAGTGAATTTTTCAAAATAATATTTTTTACTGTCGCAAATTTTAAATACGCCGAGGATTGGCTTTTCTATAGTGAATTTGTCAAAATAATATTTTTTACTGTCGCAACTTTTAAATACGCCGGAGATTGCCTTTTCTATAGTGAATTTGTCAAAAAATAATTTTTTACTGTAGCAAATTTTAAATATACCGAGGATTTAATTTTCTATAGTGAATTTTTCAAAAAATTATTTTTTGCTGTCGCAAATTTTAAATACGCCGAGGATTGCCTTTTCTATAGTAAATTTTTCAAAAAATAATTTTTTACTGTCGCAAATTTTAAATACACAGAGGATTGCTTTTTCTATAGTAAATTTTTCAAAAAATAATTTCTTACTGTCGCAAATTTTAAATACGCCGAGGATTGCCTTTTCTATAGTGAATTTGTCAAAATATTATTTTTTACGGTCGCAAATTTTAAATACGCCGAGGATTGCCTTTTCTATAGTGAATTTGTCAAAAAATAAATTTTTACTGTGGCAAATTTTAAATATACCGAGGATTGCCTTTTCTATAGTAAATTTTTCAAAAAATTATTTTTTACTGTCACAAATTTTAAATACGCCGAGGATTACCTTTTCTACGTTGAATTTGTCAAAAAATAATTTTTTACTGTCGCAAATTTTAAATACACCGAGGATTGCCTTTTCTATAGTGAATTTGTCAAAAAATAATTTTTTACTGTCGCAAATTTGAAATATACCGAGGATTGCCTTTTCTATAGTGAATTTTTCTAAAAATGATTTTTTACTGTCGCAAATTTTAAATACACCTTTGGTTGCCCTTTCTATAGTTAATTTGTAAAAAAATAATTTTTTATTGTCGCGAATTTTAAATACGCCGAGGATTGCCTTTTCTACAGTAAATTTAAAAAAAAAATATCTTACTGTCACAAATTTTAAATATACAGAGGATTGCCTTTTCTATAGTGAATTTTTCAAAAAATTATTTTCACTCTCGAAAATTTTAAATACGCCGAGCATTGCCTTTTCTGTAGTAAATTTTTCAAAAAATAATTTTTACTGTCTCAAATTTTAAATACGCCGAGGATTGCCTTTTCTAAAGTAAATTTTTCAAAAAATTATTTTTTTCTGTCGCAAATTTTAAGTACGCCGAGGATTGCCGTTTCTATAGTGAATTTGTCAAAAAATAATTTTTTACTGTCGCAAATTTTAAATACGCCGAGGATTGCCTTTTCTATAGTGAGTTTTTCAATAATATTTTTTACTGTCGCAAATTTTAAATACGCCGAGGATTGCCTTTTCTATAGTGAATTTTTCAAAAAATATTTTTTTACTGTCGCAAATTTTAAATATACCGAGGATTTAATTTTCTATAGTAAATTTTCAAAAAATAATTTTTTACTGTCGCAAATTTCAAATACGCCGAGGATTGCCTTCTCTATAGTGAATTTGTCAAAATAATATTTTTTACTGTCGCAAATTTTAAATACGCCGCGGATTGCCTTTTCTATAGTGAATTTGTCAAACAATAATTTTTTACTGTCGCAAATTTTAAATACGCCGGGGATTGCCTTTTCTATAGTGAATTTTTCAAAAAATTATTTTTTGCTCTCGCAAATTTTAAATACGCCGAGGATTGCCTTTTCTATAGCAAATTTTTCAAAAAATAATTTTTACTGTCGGAAATTTTAAATATGCCGAGCATTGCCTTTTCTATAGCGAATTTGTCAAACAAAATTTTTTTACTGTCGCACATTTTAAATATACCGAGGATTTAATTTTCTATAGTGAATTTTTCAAAAAATTATTTTTTGCTGTCGCAAATTTTAAATACGCCGAGGATTGCCTTTTCTATAGTAAATTTTTTAAAAAATAATTTTTTATTGTCGCAAATTTTAAATACGCCGAGGATTGCCTTTTCTATAGTAAATTTTTCAAAAAATAATTTTTTAATGTCGCAAATTTTAAATACGCCGAGGATTGCCTTTTCTATAGTGAATTTGTCAAAATAATATTTTTTACTGTCGCAAATTTTAAATACGTCGGGGATTGCCTTTTCTATAGTGAATTTGTCAAAAAATAATTTTTTACTGTCGCAAATTTTAAATACGCCGAGGATTGCCTTTTCTATAGTGAATCTGTCAAAAAATATTTTTTTACTGTCGCAAATTTTAAATATACCGAGGATTTAATTTTCTATAGTAAATTTTCAAAAAATAATTTTTTACTGTCGCAAATTTCAAATAGGCCGAGGATTGCCTTCTCTATAGTGAATTTGTCAAAATAATATTTTTTACTGTCGCAAATTTTAAATACGCCGCGGATTGCCTTTTCTATAGTGAATTTGTCAAACAATAATTTTTTACTGTCGCAAATTTTAAATACGCCGGGGATTGCCTTTCTATAGTTAATTTGTAAAAAAATAATTTTTTATTGTCGCAAATTTTAAATACGCCGAGGATTGCCTTTTCTATAGTAAATTTTTCAAAAAAAAATATTTTACTGTCACAAATTTTAAATATACAGAGGATTGGCTTTTCTATAGTGAATTTTTCAAAAAATTATTTTTTACTCTCGAAAATTTTAAATATGCCGAGGATTGCCTTTTCTATAGTGAATTTGTCAAAAAATAATTTTTTACTGTCGCAAATTTTAAATATACCGAGGATTGCCTTTTCTATAGTGAATTTTTCTAAAAACGATTTTTTACTGTCGCAAATTTTAAATACGCCTTGGGTTGCCCTTTCTATACTGAATTTGTCAAATAATAAATTTTTAAAGTGGCAAATTTTAAATATAACGATGATTGCCTTTTCTATAGTAAATTTTTCAAAAAATTATTTTTTGCTGTGGCAAATTTTAAATACGCCGAGGATTGCCTTTTCTATAGTAAATTTTTCAAAAAATAATTTTTACTGTCGCAAATTTTAACTACGCCGGGGATTGCATTTTCTATAGTGAATTTGTCAAAAAATATTTTTTACAGTCGAAAATTTTAAACACGCCGAGTATTGCCTTTTCTATAGTAAATTTATCAAAAAATAATTTTTTACTGTCGCAAATTTTAAATACGCCGAGGATTGCCTTTTCTTTAGTAAATTTGTCAAAATAATATTTTTTACTTTCGCAAATTTTGAATACGCCGAGGATTGCCTTTTCTATAGTGAATTTGTAAAAAAATAATTTTTTACTGTCGCAAATTTTAAATACGCCGAGGATTGCCTTTTCTATAGCGAATTTATCAAAAAATAATTGTTTACTGTCGAAAATTTTAAATACGCCGAGGATTGCCTTTTCTTTAGTGAATTTGTCAAAATAATATTTTTTACTGTCGCAAATTTTGAATACGCCGAGGATTGCCTATTCTATAGTGAATTGGTCAAAATAATATTTTTTACTGTCGCAAATTTTAAATGCGCCGAGCATTGCCTTTTCTATAGTGAATTTGTCAAAAAATAGTTTTTTACTGTCGCAAATTTTAAATATACCGAGGATTTAATTTTCTATAGTGAATTTTTCAAAAAATTATTTTTTGCTCTCGCAAATTTTAACTACGCCGAGGATTGCCTTTGCTATAGTAAATTTTTCAAAAAATTATTTTTTACTGTCGCAAATTTTAAATACGCAGAGGATTGCCTTTTCTGTAGTAAATTTTTCAAAAAATAATTTTTTACTGTCGCAAATTTTAAATACGCCGAGGATTGCCTTTTCTATAGTGAATTTGTCAAAAAATAATTTTTTACTGTCGCAAATTTTAAATATACCGAGGATTGCCTTTTCTATAGTGAATTTTTCAAAAAATTATTTTTTACTGTCGCAAATTTTAAATACGCCGAGGATTGCCTTTTCTATAGTAAATTTTTCAAAAAATTATTTTTTACTGTCACAAATTTTAAATACGCCGAGGATTACCTTTTATATGGCGAATTTTTCAAAAAATAATTTTTTACTGTCGAAAATTTTCAATACCCCGAGGATTGCCTTTTCTATAGTGAATTTTCCAAAAAATAAATTTTTACTGTGGCAAATTTTAAATATACCGAGGATTGCCTTTTCTATAGTGAATTTGTCAAAAAATAATTTTTTACTGTCGAAAATTTTAAATACCACGAGGATTGCCTTTTCTATAGTGAATTTGTCAAAAAATAATTTTTTACTGTCGCAAATTTTAAATACGCCGAGGATTGCCTTTTCTATAGTGAATTTGTCAAAAAATAATTTTTTACTGTCGCAAATTTTAAATATACCGAGGATTGCCTTTTCTATAGTGAATTTTTCAAAAAATTATTTTTTACTGTCGCAAATTTTAAATACGCCGAGGATTGCCTTTTCTATAGTATATTTTTTACTGTCACAAATTTTAAATACGCCGAGGATTACCTTTTCTATGGTGAATTTTTCAAAAAATAATTTTTTAGTGTCGCAAATTTTAAATACGCCGAGGATTGCCTTTTCTATAGTGAATTTGTAAAAAAATAATTTTTTACTGTCGCAAATTTTAAATACGCCGAGGATTGCCTTTTCTATAGCGAATTTATCAAAAAATAATTGTTTACTGTCGAAAATTTTAAATACGCCGAGGATTGCCTTTTCTTTAGTGAATTTGTCAAAATAATATTTTTTACTGTCGCAAATTTTGAATACGCCGAGGATTGCCTTTTCTATAGTAAATTTTTCAAAAAATTATTTTTTACTGTCACAAATTTTAAATACGCCGAGGATTACCTTTTATATGGTGAATTTTTCAAAAAATAATTTTTTACTGTCGAAAATTTTCAATACCCCGAGGATTGCCTTTTCTATAGTGAATTTTCCAAAAAATAAATTTTTACTGTGGCAAATTTTAAATATACCGAGGATTGCCTTTTCTATAGTGAATTTGTCAAAAAATAATTTTTTACTGTCGAAAATTTTAAATACCCCGAGGATTGCCTTTTCTATAGTGAATTTGTCAAAAAATAATTTTTTACTGTCGCAAATTTTAAATACGCCGAGGATTGCCTTTTCTATAGTGAATTTGTCAAAAAATAATTTTTTACTGTCGCAAATTTTAAATATACCGAGGATTGCCTTTTCTATAGTGAATTTTTCAAAAAATTATTTTTTACTGTCGCAAATTTTAAATACGCCGAGGATTGCCTTTTCTATAGTATATTTTTTACTGTCACAAATTTTAAATACGCCGAGGATTACCTTTTCTATGGTGAATTTTTCAAAAAATAATTTTTTAGTGTCGCAAATTTTAAATACGCCGAGGATTGCCTTTTCTATAGTGAATTTGTCAAAATATTATTTTTCACTGTCGCAAATTTTAAATACGCCGAGGATTGCCTTTTCTATAGTGAATTTGTCAAAAAATAAATTTTTACTGTGGCAAATTTTAGATATACCGAGAATTGCCTTTTCTATAGTAAATTTTTCAAAAAATACATTTTTACTGTGGAAAATTTTAGATATACCGAGAATTGCCTTTTCTATAGTAAATTTTTCAAAAAATTATTTTTTACTGTCACAAATTTTAAATACGCCGAGGATTACCTTTTCTATGGTGAATTTTTCAAAAAATAATTTTTTACTGTCGCAAATTTTAAATACGCCGAGGATTGCCTTTTCTATAGTGAATTTGTCAAAAAATAATTTTTTACTGTCGCAAATTTTAAATATACCGAGGATTGCCTTTTCTATAGTGAATTTTTCAAAAAATGATTTTTTACTGTCGCAAATTTTAAATACGCCGAGGATTGCCTTTTCTACAGTGAATTTTTCAAAAAATGATTTTTTACTGTCGCAAATTTTAAATACGCCTTTGGTTGCCCTTTCTATAGTTAATTTGTAAAAAAATAATTTTTTATTGTCGCAAATTTTAAATACGCCGAGGATTGCCTTTTCTATAGTAAATTTTTAAAAAAAAAAATATTTTACTGTCACAAATTTTAAATATACAGAGGATTGCCTTTTCTATAGTGAATTTTTCAAAAATTATTTTTTACTCTAGAAAATTTGAAATACGCCGAGGATTGCCTTTTCTGTAGTAAATTTTTCCAAAAAATAATTTTTTACTGTCTCAAATTTTAAATACGCCGAGGATTGCCTTTTCTAAAGTAAATTTTTCAAAAAATTATTTTTTGCTGTCGCAAATTTTAAATACGCCGAGGATTGCCTTTTCTATAGTAAATTTTTCAAAAAATAATTTTTACTGTCGCAAGTTTTAACTACGCCGCGGATTGCATTTTGTATAGTGAATTCGTCAAAAAATAATTTTTTACAGTCGAAAATTTTAAACACGCCGAGTATTGCCTTTTCTATAGTAAATTTATCAAAAAATAATTTTTTACTGTCGCAAATTTTAAATACGCCGAGGATTGCCTTTTCTATAGTGAATTTGTCAAAAAATAATTTTTTACTGTCGCAAATTTTAAATATACCGAGGATTGCCTTTTCTATAGTGAATTTTTCAAAAAATTATTTTTTACTGTCGCAAATTTTAAATACGCCGAGGGTTGCCTTTTCTATAGTGAATTTGTCAAAATAATATTTTTTACTGTCGCAAATTTTGAATACGCCGAGGATTGCCTTTTCTATAGGGAATTTGTCAAAAAATAATTTTTTACTGTCGCAAATTTTAAATACGCCGAGGATTGCCTTTTCTATAGTAAATTTGTCAAAAAATAATTTTTTACTGTCGCAAATTTTAAATATACCGAGGATTGCCTTTTCTATAGTGAATTTTTCAAAAAATTATTTTTTACTGTCGCAAATTTTAAATACGCCGAGGATTGCCTTTTCTATAGTAAATTTTTCAAAAAATTATTTTTTACTGTCACAAATTTTAAATACGCCGAGGATTACCTTTTCTATGGTGAATTTTTCAAAATAATATTTTTTACTGTCGCAAATTTTGAATACGCCGAGGATTGCCTTTTCTATAGGGAATTTGTCAAAAAATAATTTTTTACTGTCGCAAATTTTAAATACGCCGAGGATTGCCTTTTCTATAGTAAATTTGTCAAAAAATAATTTTTTACTGTCGCAAATTTTAAATATACCGAGGATTGCCTTTTCTATAGTGAATTTTTCAAAAAATTATTTTTTACTGTCGCAAATTTTAAATACGCCGAGGATTGCCTTTTCTATAGTAAATTTTTCAAAAAATTATTTTTTACTGTCGCAAATTTTAAATATACCGAGGATTGCCTTTTCTTTAGTGAATTTGTCAAAATAATATTTTTTACTGTCGCAAATTTTGAATACGCCGAGGATTGCCTTTTCTATAGTGAATTTGTCAAAAAATAATTTTTTACTGTCGCAAATTTTAAATACGCCGAGGATTGCCTTTTCTATAGTGAATTTGTCAAAAAATAATTTTTTACTGTCGCAAATTTTAAATATACCGAGGATTGCCTTTTCTATAGTGAATTTTTCAAAAAATTATTTTTTACTGTCGCAAATTTTAAATACGCCGAGGGTTGCCTTTTCTATAGTGAATTTGTCAAAATAATATTTTTTACTGTCGCAAATTTTGAATACGCCGAGGATTGCCTTTTCTATAGGGAATTTGTCAAAAAATAATTTTTTACTGTCGCAAATTTTAAATACGCCGAGGATTGCCTTTTCTATAGTAAATTTGTCAAAAAATAATTTTTTACTGTCGCAAATTTTAAATATACCGAGGATTGCCTTTTCTATAGTGAATTTTTCAAAAAATTATTTTTTACTGTCGCAAATTTTAAATACGCCGAGGATTGCCTTTTCTATAGTAAATTTTTCAAAAAATTATTTTTTACTGTCACAAATTTTAAATACGCCGAGGATTACCTTTTCTATGGTGAATTTTTCAAAATAATATTTTTTACTGTCGCAAATTTTGAATACGCCGAGGATTGCCTTTTCTATAGGGAATTTGTCAAAAAATAATTTTTTACTGTCGCAAATTTTAAATACGCCGAGGATTGCCTTTTCTATAGTAAATTTGTCAAAAAATAATTTTTTACTGTCGCAAATTTTAAATATACCGAGGATTGCCTTTTCTTTAGTGAATTTGTCAAAATAATATTTTTTACTGTCGCAAATTTTGAATACGCCGAGGATTGCCTTTTCTATAGTGAATTTGTCAAAAAATAATTTTTTACTGTCGCAAATTTTAAATACGCCGAGGATTGCCTTTTCTATAGTGAATTTGTCAAAAAATAATTTTTTACTGTCGCAAATTTTAAATATACCGAGGATTGCCTTTTCTATAGTGAATTTTTCAAAAAATTATTTTTTACTGTCGCAAATTTTAAATACGCCGAGGGTTGCCTTTTCTATAGTGAATTTGTCAAAATAATATTTTTTACTGTCGCAAATTTTGAATACGCCGAGGATTGCCTTTTCTATAGGGAATTTGTCAAAAAATAATTTTTTACTGTCGCAAATTTTAAATACGCCGAGGATTGCCTTTTCTATAGTAAATTTGTCAAAAAATAATTTTTTACTGTCGCAAATTTTAAATATACCGAGGATTGCCTTTTCTATAGTGAATTTTTCAAAAAATTATTTTTTACTGTCGCAAATTTTAAATACGCCGAGGATTGCCTTTTCTATAGTAAATTTTTCAAAAAATTATTTTTTACTGTCACAAATTTTAAATACGCCGAGGATTACCTTTTCTATGGTGAATTTTTCAAAAAATAATTTTTTACTGTCGAAAATTTTAAATACCCCGAGGATTGCCTTTTCTATAGTGAATTTGTCAAAAAATAATTTTTTACTGTCGCAAATTTTAAATGTACCGAGGATTGCCTTTTCTATAGTAAATTTTTCAAAAAATTATTTTTTACGGTCGCAAATTTTTAATACGCCGAGGATTGCCTTTTCTATATTGCATTTGTCAAAAAATAAATTTTTACAGTGGAAAATTTTAAATATACCGATGATTGCCTTTTCTATAGTGAATTTTTGAAAAAAGTATTTCTTGCTGTCACAAATTTTAAATACCCCGAGGATTGCCTTTGCTATAGTAAATTTGTCAAAAAATAATTTTTTACTGTCGCAAATTTTAAATACGCCGAGGATTGCCTTTTCTATAGTAAATTTTTCAAAAAATAAATTTTTACAGTGGCAAATTTTAAATATACCGATGATTGCCTCTTCTATAGTGAATTTTTCAAAAAATAATTTTTTGCTGTCGCAAATTTCAAATACGCCGAGGATTGCCTTTTCTATAGTAAATTTTTCAAAACATATTTTTTTACTGTCGCAAATTTTAAATACGGCGAGGATTGCCTTTTCTATAGTAAATTTTTCAAAAATAATTTTTTACTGTCGCAAATTTTAAATACGCCGCGGATTGCCTTTTCTATAGTGAATTTGTCAAACAATAATTTTTTACTGTCGCGAATTTTAAATACGCCGGGGATTGCCTTTTCTATAGTGAATTTTTCAAAAAATTATTTTTTGCTGTCGCAAATTTTAAATACGCCGAGGATTGCCTCTTCTATAGTAAATTTTTCAAAAAATAATTTTTACTGTCGCAAATTTTAAATATGCCGAGTATTGCCTTTTCTATAGCGAATTTGTCAAAAAATAATTTTTTACTGTCGAAAATTTTAAATACGCCGAGGATTGCCTTTTCTATATTGCATTTGTCAAAAAATAAATTTTTACAGTGGCAAATTTTAAATATACCGATGATTGCCTTTTCTATAGTGAATTTTTGAAAAAAGTATTTCTTGCTGTCGCAAATTTTAAATACGCCGAGGATTGCCTCTTCTATAGTAAATTTTTCAAAAAATAATTTTTACTGTCGCAAATTTTAAATATGCCGAGTATTGCCTTTTCTATAGCGAATTTGTCAAAAAATAATTTTTTACTGTCGAAAATTTTAAATACGCCGAGGATTGCCTTTTCTATAGTGAATTTGTCAAAAAATAATTTTTTACTGTCGCAAATTTTAAACATACCGAGGATTACCTTTTCTATAGTGAATTTGTCAAACAATAATTTTTTACTGTCGCACATTTTAAATATACCGAGGATTTAATTTTCTATAGTGAATTTTTCAAAAAATTCTTTTTTGCTGTCGCAAATTTTAAATACGCCGAGGATTGCCTTTTCTATAGTAAATTTTTTAAAAACAAATTTTTTATTGTCGCAAATTTTAAATACGCCGAGGATTGCCTTTTCTATAGTAAATTTTTCAAAAAATTATTTTTTAATGTCGCAAATTTTAAATACGCCGAGGATTGCCTTTTCTATAGTGAATTTCTCAAAATATTATTTTTTACGGTCGCAAATTTTAAATGCGCCGAGGATTGCCTTTTCTATAGTGAATTTGTCAAAAAATAAATTTTTACTGTGGCAAATTTTAAATATACCGAGGATTGCCTTTTCTATAGTAAATTTTTCAAAAAATTATTTTTTACTGTCACAAATTTTAAATACGCCGAGGATTAACTTTTCTATGGTGAATTTGTCAAAAAATAATTTTTTACTGTCGCAAATTTTAAATACGCCGGAGATTGCCTTTTCTATAGTGAATTTGTCAAAAAATAATTTTTTACTGTAGCAAATTTTAAATATACCGAGGATTTAATTTTCTATAGTGAATTTTGCAAAAAATTATTTTTTGCTGTCGCAAATTTTAAATACGCCGAGGATTGCCTTTTCTATAGTGAATTTTTCAAAAAATAATTTTTTACTGTCGCAAATTTTAAATATACCGAGGATTGGCTTTTCTATAGTGAATTTTTCAAAAAATGATTTTTTACTGTCTCAAATTTTAAATACGCCGAGGATTGCCTTTTCTATAGTAAATTTTTTAAAAACTAATTTTTTATTGTCGCAAATTTTAAATACGCCGAGGATTGCCTTTTCTATAGTAAATTTTTCAAAAAATTATTTTTTAATGTCGCAAATTTTAAATACGCCGAGGATTGCCTTTTCTATAGTAATTTTTTTAAAAACTAATTTTTTATTGTCGCAAATTTTAAATACGCCGAGGATTGCCTTTTCTATAGTAAATTTTTCAAAAAATTATTTTTTAATGTCGCAAATTTTAAATACGCCGAGGATTGCCTTTTCTATAGTGAATTTCTCAAAATATTATTTTTTACGGTCGCAAATTTTAAATGCGCCGAGGATTGCCTTTTCTATAGTGAATTTGTCAAAAAATAAATTTTTACTGTGGCAAATTTTAAATATACCGAGGATTGCCTTTTCTATAGTAAATTTTTCAAAAAATTATTTTTTACTGTCACAAATTTTAAATACGCCGAGGATTAACTTTTCTATGGTGAATTTGTCAAAAAATAATTTTTTACTGTCGCAAATTTTAAATACGCCGGAGATTGCCTTTTCTATATTGCATTTGTCAATAAATAAATTTTTACAGTGGCAAATTTTAAATATACCGATGATTGCCTTTTCTATAGTGAATTTTTGAAAAAAGTATTTCTTGCTGTCGCAAATTTTAAATACCCCGAGGATTGCCTTTTCTATAGTAAATTTTTCAAAAATAATTTTTTGCTGTCGCAAATTTTAAATACGCCGAGGATTGCCTTTTCTATAGTAAATTTTTTAAAAACTAATTTTTTATTGTCGCAAATTTTAAATACGCCGAGGATTGCCTTTTCTATAGTAAATTTTTCAAAAAATTATTTTTTAATGTCGCAAATTTTAAATACGCCGAGGATTGCCTTTTCTACAGTGAATTTCTCAAAATATTATTTTTTACGGTCGCAAATTTTAAATGCGCCGAGGATTGCCTTTTCTATAGTGAATTTGTCAAAAAATAAATTTTTACTGTGGCAAATTTTAAATATACCGAGGATTGCCTTTTCTATAGTAAATTTTTCAAAAAATTATTTTTTACTGTCACAAATTTTAAATACGCCGAGGATTAACTTTTCTATGGTGAATTTGTCAAAAAATAATTTTTTACTGTCGCAAATTTTAAATACGCCGGAGATTGCCTTTTCTATAGCAAATTTGTCAAAAAATAATTTTTTACTGTAGCAAATTTTAAATATACCGAGGATTTAATTTTCTATAGTGAATTTTTCAAAAAATTATTTTTTGCTGTCGCAAATTTTAAATACGCCGAGGATCGCCTTTTCTATAGTGAATTTGTCAAAAAATAATTTTTTGCTGTCGCAAATTTTAAATACGCCTTTGGTTGCCCTTTCTATAGTTAATTTGTAAAAAAATAATTTTTTATTGTCGCAAATTTTAAATACGCCGAGGATTGCCTTTTCTATAGTAAATTTTTCAAAAAAAAAAAATATTTTACTGTCACAAATTTTAAATATACAGAGGATTGCCTTTTCTATAGTGAATTTTTCAAAAAGTTATTTTTTACTCTCGAAAATTTTAAATACGCCGAGGATGGCCTTTTCTGTAGTAAATTTTTCAAAAAATAATTTTTTACTGTCTCAAATTTTAAATACGCCGAGGATTGCCTTTTCTAAAGTAAATTTTTCAGAAAATTATTTTTTGCTGTCGCAAATTTTAAATACGCCGAGGATTGCCTTTTCTATAGTGAATTTGTCAAAAAATAATTTTTTACTGTCGCAAATTTTAAATACGCCGAGGATTGCCTTTTCTATAGTAAATTTTTCAAAAAATAATTTTTTACGGTCGCAAATTTTTAATACGCCGAGGATTGCCTTTTCTATATTGCATTTGTCAAAAAATAAATTTTTACAGTGGCAAATTTTAAATATACCGATGATTGCCTTTTCTATAGTGAATTTTTGAAAAAAGTATTTCTTGCTGTCGCAAATTTTAAATACCCCGAGGATTGCCTTTGCTATAGTAAATTTGTCAAAAAATAATTTTTTACTGTCGCAAATTTTAAATACGCCGAGGATTGCCTTTTCTATAGTAAATTTTTCAAAAAATAAATTTTTACAGTGGCAAATTTTAAATATACCGATGATTGCCTCTTCTATAGTGAATTTTTCAAAAAATAATTTTTTGCTGTCGCAAATTTCAAATACGCCGAGGATTGCCTTTTCTATAGTAAATTTTTCAAAACATATTTTTTTACTGTCGCAAATTTTAAATACGGCGAGGATTGCCTTTTCTATAGTAAATTTTTCAAAAAATAATTTTTTACTGTCGCAAATTTTAAATACGCCGCGGATTGCCTTTTCTATAGTGAATTTGTCAAACAATAATTTTTTACTGTCGCGAATTTTAAATACGCCGGGGATTGCCTCTTCTATAGTGAATTTTTCAAAAAATTATTTTTTGCTGTCGCAAATTTTAAATACGCCGAGGATTGCCTCTCCTATAGTAAATTGTTCAAAAAATAATTTTTACTGTCGCAAATTTTAAATATGCCGAGTATTGCCTTTTCTATAGCGAATTTGTCAAAAAATAATTTTTTACTGTCGAAAATTTTAAATACGCCGAGGATTGCCTTTTCTATATTGCATTTGTCAAAAAATAAATTTTTACAGTGGCAAATTTTAAATATACCGATGATTGTGCCTTTTCTATAGTGAATTTTTGAAAAAAGTATTTCTTGCTGTCGCAAATTTTAAATACGCCGAGGATTGCCTCTTCTATAGTAAATTTTTCAAAAAATAATTTTTACTGTCGCAAATTTTAAATATGCCGAGTATTGCCTTTTCTATAGCGAATTTGTCAAAAAATAATTTTTTACTGTCGAAAATTTTAAATACGCCGAGGATTGCCTTTTCTATAGTGAATTTGTCAAAAAATAATTTTTTACTGTCGCAAATTTTAAACATACCGAGGATTACCTTTTCTATAGTGAATTTGTCAAACAATAATTTTTTACTGTCGCACATTTTAAATACGCCGAGGATTGCCTTTTCTATAGAAAATTTTTTAAAAACTAATTTTTTATTGTCGCAAATTTTAAATACGCCGAGGATTGCCTTTTCTATAGTAAATTTTTCAAAAAATTATTTTTTAATGTCGCAAATTTTAAATACGCCGAGGATTGCCTTTTCTATAGTAAATTTTTTAAAAACTAATTTTTTATTGTCGCAAATTTTAAAATACGCCGAGGATTGCCTTTTCTATAGTAAATTTTTCAAAAAATTTTTTTTTAATGTCGCAAATTTTAAATACGCCGAGGATTGCCTTTTCTATAGTGAATTTCTCAAAATATTATTTTTTACGGTCGCAAATTTTAAATGCGCCGAGGATTGCCTTTTCTATAGTGAATTTGTCAAAAAATAAATTTTTACTGTGGCAAATTTTAAATATACCGAGGATTGCCTTTTCTATAGTAAATTTTTCAAAAAATTATTTTTTACTGTCACAAATTTTAAATACGCCGAGGATTAACTTTTCTATGGTGAATTTGTCAAAAAATAATTTTTTACTGTCGCACATTTTAAATACGCCGGAGATTGCCTTTTCTATATTGCATTTGTCAAAAAATAAATTTTTACAGTGGCAAATTTTAAATATACCGATGATTGCCTTTTCTATAGTGAATTTTTGAAAAAAGTATTTCTTGCTGTCGCAAATTTTAAATACCCCGAGGATTGCCTTTTCTATAGTAAATTTTTCAAAAAATAATTTTTTGCTGTCGCAAATTTTAAATACGCCGAGGATTGCCTTTTCTATAGTAAATTTTTTAAAAACTAATTTTTTATTGTCGCAAATTTTAAATACGCCGAGGATTGCCTTTTCTATAGTGAATTTGCAAAAAATTATTTTTTAATGTTGCAAATTTTAAATACGCCGAGGATTGCCTTTTCTATAGTGAATTTCTCAAAATATTATTTTTTACGGTCGCAAATTTTAAATGCGCCGAGGATTGCCTTTTCTATAGTGAATTTGTCAAAAAATAAATTTTTACTGTCGCACATTTTAAATATACCGAGGATTTAATTTTCTATAGTGAATTTTTCAAAAAATTCTTTTTTGCTGTCGCAAATTTTAAATACGCCGAGGATTGCCTTTTCTATAGTAAATTTTTTAAAAACAAATTTTTTATTGTCGCAAATTTTAAATACGCCGAGGATTGCCTTTTCTATAGTAAATTTTTCAAAAAATTATTTTTTAATGTCGCAAATTTTAAATACGCCGAGGATTGCCTTTTCTATAGTAAATTTGTCAAAAAATAATTTTTTACTGTCGAAAATTTTAAATACGCCGAGGATTGCCTTTTCTATAGTGAATTTGTCAAAAAATAATTTTTTACTGTCGCAAATTTTAAACATACCGAGGATTACCTTTTCTATAGTGAATTTGTCAAACAATAATTTTTTACTGTCGCACATTTTAAATATACCGAGGATTTAATTTTCTATAATGAATTTTTCAAAAAATTCTTTTTTGCTGTCGCAAATTTTAATACGCCGAGGATTGCCTTTTCTATAGTAAATTTTTTAAAAACAAATTTTTTATTGTCGCAAATTTTAAATACGCCGAGGATTGCCTTTTCTATAGTAAATTTTCAAAAAATTATTTTTTAATGTCGCAAATTTTAAATACGCCGAGGATTGCCTTT
Source organism: Dioctria rufipes (assembly GCA_963924295.1). NCBI lineage: Eukaryota > Metazoa > Arthropoda > Insecta > Diptera > Asilidae > Dioctria > Dioctria rufipes. The sequence goes on from CAWUPM010000857.1 coordinate 29,979, forward strand.
TCTATAGTGAATTTCTCAAAATATTATTTTTTACGGTCGCAAATTTTAAATGCGCCGAGGATTGCCTTTTCTATAGTGAATTTGTCAAAAAATAAATTTTTACTGTGGCAAATTTTAAATATACCGAGGATTGCCTTTTCTATAGTAAATTTTTCAAAAAATTATTTTTTACTGTCACAAATTTTAAATACGCCGAGGATTAACTTTTCTATGGTGAATTTGTCAAAAAATAATTTTTTACTGTCGCAAATTTTAAATACGCCGGAGATTGCCTTTTCTATAGTGAATTTGTCAAAAAATAATTTTTTACTGTAGCAAATTTTAAATATACCGAGGATTTAATTTTCTATAGTGAATTTTTCAAAAAATTATTTTTTGCTGTCGCAAATTTTAAATACGCCGAGGATTGCCTTTTCTATAGTGAATTTGTCAAAAAATAATTTTTTACTGTCGCAAATTTTAAATATACCGAGGATTGGCTTTTCTATAGTGAATTTTTCAAAAAATGATTTTTTACTGTCTCAAATTTTAAATACGCCGAGGATTGCCTTTTCTATAGTAAATTTTTTAAAAACTAATTTTTTATTGTCGCAAATTTTAAATACGCCGAGGATTGCCTTTTCTATAGTAAATTTTTCAAAAAATTATTTTTTAATGTCGCAAATTTTAAATACGCCGAGGATTGCCTTTTCTATAGTAAATTTTTTAAAAACTAATTTTTTATTGTCGCAAATTTTAAATACGCCGAGGATTGCCTTTTCTATAGTAAATTTTTCAAAAAATTATTTTTTAATGTCGCAAATTTTAAATACGCCGAGGATTGCCTTTTCTATAGTAAATTTTTCAAAAAATAATTTTTTGCTGTCGCAAATTTTAAATACGCCGCGGATTGCCTTTTCTATAGTGAATTTGTCAAACAATAATTTTTTACTGTCGCGAATTTTAAATACGCCGGGGATTGCCTTTTCTATAGTGAATTTTTCAAAAAATTATTTTTTGCTGTCGCAAATTTTAAATACGCCGAGGATTGCCTCTCCTATAGTAAATTTTTCAAAAAATAATTTTTACTGTCGCAAATTTTAAATATGCCGAGTATTGCCTTTTCTATAGCGAATTTGTCAAAAAATATAATTTTTTACTGTCGAAAATTTTAAATACGCCGAGGATTGCCTTTTCTATATTGCATTTGTCAAAAAATAAATTTTTACAGTGGCAAATTTTAAATATACCGATGATTGCCTTTTCTATAGTGAATTTTTGAAAAAAGTATTTCTTGCTGTCGCAAATTTTAAATACGCCGAGGATTGCCTCTTCTATAGTAAATTTTTCAAAAAATAATTTTTACTGTCGCAAATTTTAAATATGCCGAGTATTGCCTTTTCTATAGCGAATTTGTCC
>CAWUPM010000858.1:0-102818 GCA_963924295.1 Dioctria rufipes
AAATTTATAATTTCGCATTTTCAATTTCAACTTTTGTATTTTATCTTTTGAATATCGTTTTTTCTTTTGCTTTGGGCATTTTAAATTCCATTTTCATTTCATGTTTTGAAAATCGTTTTTCCTTTTACCTTCCGCTTTTCGCCTTTCGCCTTTCGCCTTTCGGCTTTCGCCTTTCGCCATTCGCCTTTCGCCTTTCGCCTTTCGCCTTTCGCCTTTCGCCTTTCGCCTTTCGCCTTTCGCCTTTCGCCTTTCGCCTTTCGCCTTTCGCCTTTCGCCTTTCGCCTTTCGCCTTTCGCCATTCGCATTTCGACTTTCGCCCTTCGCCTTTCGCCGTTCGCCTTTCGCCTTTCGCCTTTCGCCTTTCGCCTTTCGTCTTTCGCCTTTCGCCTTTTGCCTTTCGCCTTTCGCCTTTCGACTTTCGCCCTTCGCCTTTCGTCTTTCGCCTTTCGCCTTTCGCAATTCGCCTTTAGCATTTTGAAATACAAATTTATAATTTCGAATTTTCCATTTCGCATTTTCAATTTCAACTTTTGTATTTTATCTTTTGAATATCGTTTTTTCTTTTGCTTTAGGCATTTTAAATTTCTCCATTTTCATTTCATGTTTTGAAAATCGTTTTTCCTTTTGCCTTCCGCTTTTCGCCTTTCGCCTTTCGCCTTTCGCCTTTCGCCTTTCGCCTTTTCGCATTTCGGCTTTCGCCTTTCGGCTTTCACCTTCCGCTTTTCGCCTTTCGCCTTTGGCCTTTCGCCTTTCGACTTTCGCCTTTCGCCTTTCGCCTTTCGCCATTCGCCTTTCGCCTTTCGCCTTTCGCCTTTCACCTTCCGCCTTTCGCCTTTCGCCATTCGCCTTTCGCCTTTCGCCTTTCGCCTTTCGCCTTTCGCCTTTCGCCTTTCGCCTTTCGCCTTTCGCCTTTCGCCTTTCGCCTTTCGCCTTTCGCCTTTCGCCTTTCGCCTTTCGCCTTTCACCTTCCGCCTTTCGCCTTTCGCCTTTCGCCTTTCGCCTTTCACCTTCCGCCTTTCGCCTTTCGCCTTTCGCCTTTCGCCATTCGCATTTCGACTTTCGCCTTTCGCCTTCCGCCTTTCGCCTTTCGCCTTTCGCCCTACGCCTTTCGCCTTTCGCCTTTCGCCTTTCACCTTCCGCCTTTCGCCTTTCGCCTTTCGCCTTTCGCCTTTCGCCTTTCGCCTTTCGCCTTTCGCCTTTCGCCTTTCGCCTTTCGCCTTTCGCCTTTCGCCTTTCGCCTTTCGCCATTCGCGTTTCGACTTTCGCCCTTCGCCTTTCGTCTTTCGCCTTTCGCATTTGGCCTTTAGCCTTTTGAAATACGAATCTGTAATTTCGAATTTTCCATTTCGCATTTTCAGTTTCAACTTTTGTATTTTATATTTTGAATATCGTTTTTTCTTTTGCTTTAGGCATTTCAAATTTCTCCATTTTTATTTCATGTTTTGAAAATCGTTTTTCCTTTTCCTTAGGCATTTTGAATTTGCCTTTCGCCTTTCGCCTTTCAAATTCCGCGTTTCGCCTTTCGCCTTTCGCCATTCGCCTTTCGCCTTTCGCCTTTCGCCTTTCGCTTTACGCCTTTCGCCTTACGCCTTTCGCCTTTCGCCTTTCACCTTCCGCCTTTCGCCTTTCGCCTTTCGCCTTTCGCCTTCCCCTTTCGCTTTCGCCTTTCGACTTTCGCCTTTCGCCTTTCGCCTTTCGCCTTTCGCCTTTCGCCTTTCGCCGTTCGCCTTTCGCCTTTCGCCTTTCGCCTTTCGCCTTTCGTCTTTCGCCTTTCGCCTTTTGCCTTTCGCCTTTCGCCTTTCGACTTTCGCCCTTCGCCTTTCGTCTTTCGCCTTTCGCCTTTCGCAATTCGCCTTTAGCATTTTGAAATACAAATTTATAATTTCGAATTTTCCATTTCGCATTTTCAATTTCAACTTTTGTATTTTATCTTTTGAATATCGTTTTTTCTTTTGCTTTAGGCATTTTAAATTTCTCCATTTTCATTTCATGTTTTGAAAATCGTTTTTCCTTTTGCCTTCCGCTTTTCGCCTTTCGCCTTTCGCCTTTCGCCTTTCGCCTTTCGCCTTTCGCCTTTCGCATTTCGGCTTTCGCCTTTCGGCTTTCGCCTTTCGGCTTTCACCTTCCGCTTTTCGCCTTTCGCCTTTGGCCTTTCGCCTTTCGACTTTCGCCTTTCGCCTTTCGCCTTTCGCCATTCGCCTTTCGCCTTTCGCCTTTCGCCTTTCACCTTCCGCCTTTCGCCTTTCGCCATTCGCCTTTCGCCTTTCGCCTTTCGCCTTTCGCCTTTCGCCTTTCGCCTTTCGCCTTTCGCCTTTCGCCTTTCGCCTTTCGCCTTTCGCCTTTCACCTTCCGCCTTTCGCCTTTCGCCTTTCGCCTTTCGCCTTTCACCTTCCGCCTTTCGCCTTTCGCCTTTCGCCTTTCGCCTTTCGCCTTTCGCCTTTCGCCTTTCGCCTTTCGCCTTTCGCCTTTCGCCTTCGCCTTTCGCCTTTCGCCTTTCGCCTTTCGCCTTTCGCCTTTCGCCTTTCGCCTTTCGCCTTTCGCCTTTCGCCTTTCGCATTTCGCCTTTCGCCTTTCGCCTTTCGCCTTTCGCCTTTCGCCTTTCGCCTTTCGACTTTCGCCTTTCGCCTTTCGGCTTTCGCTTTTCGCCTTTCGCCTTTCGCCTTTCACCTTCCGCCTTTCGCCTTTCGCCTTTCGCCTTTCCTCTTTCGCCATTCGCCTTTCGCCTTTCGCCTTTCGCCTTTCGCTTTCGCCTTTCGCATTTCGCCTTTCGCCTTTCTCCTTTCGCCTTTCGCCATTCGCCTTCGCCTTTCGCCTTTCGACTTTCGCCTTTCGCCTTTCGCTTTTCGCCTTTCGCCTTTCGCCTTTCGCCTTTCGCCTTTCGCCTTTCGCCTTTCGCCTTTCGCCTTTCGCCTTTCGCCTTTCGCCTTTCGCCTTTCGCCTTTCGCCTTTCGCCTTTCGCCTTTCGCCTTTCGCCTTTCGCCTTTCGCCTTTCGCCTTTCGCCTTTCGCCTTTCGCCTTTCGCTTTCGCTTTCGCCTTTCGCCTTTCGCCTTTCGCCTTTCGCCATTCGCCTTTCGCATTTCGACTTTCGCCCTTCGCCTTTCGTCTTTCGCCTTTCGCATGTCGCCTTTAGCCTTTTGAAATACGAATCTATAATTTCGAATTTTCCATTTCGCATTTTCAATTTCAACTTTTGTATTTTATATTTTGATTATCGTTTTTTCTTTTGCTTTAGGCATTTCAAATTTCTCCATTTTTATTTCATGTTTTGAAAATCGTTTTTCCTTTTGCCTTAGGCATTTTGAATTTGCCTCTCGCCCCTCGCCTTTCGCCTTCCGCCTTCCGCCTTTCGCCTTTCGCCTTTCGCCTTTCGCCTTTCGCCTTTCGCCTTTCGCCTTTCGCCTTTCGCCTTTCGCCTTTCGCCTTTCGCCTTTCGCCTTTCGCCTTTCGCCTTTCGCTTTCGCTTTTCGCATTTCGCCTTTCGCCTTTCTCCTTTCGCCTTTCGCCATTCGCCTTCGCCTTTCGTCTTTCGACTTTCGCCTTTCGCCTTTCGCCTTTCGCCTTTCGCCTTTCGCCTTTCGCCTTTCGTCTTTCGCCTTTCGCCTTTCGCCTTTCGCATTTCGCCTTTCGCCTTTCGCCTTTCGCCTTTCGCCTTTCGGCTTTCGCCTTTCGCCTTTCGCCTTTCACCTTCCGCCTTTCGCCTTTCGCCTTTCGCCTTTCGCCTTTCGCATTTCGCCTTTCGCCTTTCGCCTTTCGTCTTTCGCCTTTCGCCTTTCGCCTTTCGCCTTTCGCCTTTCGCCTTTCGCCTTTCACCTTGCGCCTTTCGCCTTTCGCCTTTCGCCTTTCGCCTTTCCCCTTTCGCCTTTCGCCTTTCGCTTTTCGCCTTTCGCCTTTCGCCTTTCGCCTTTCGCCTTTCGCCTTTCGCCTTTCGCCTTTCGCCTTTCGCCTTTCGCCTTTCGCCTTTCGCCTTTCGCCTTTCGCCTTTCGCCTTTCGCCTTTCGCCTTTCGCCTTTCGCCTTTCGCCTTTCGCCTTTCGCCTTTCGCCTTTCGTCTTTCGCCTTTCGCCTTTCACCTTCCGCCTTTCACCTTCCGCCTTTCGCCTTTCGCCTTTCGCCTTTCGCCTTTCCCCTTTCTCCTTTCGCCTTTCGCCTTTCGCCTTTCGCCTTTCGCCTTTCACCTTCCGCCTTTCGCCTTTCGCCTTCCGCCTTTCGCCTTTCGCCTTTCGCCTTTCACCTTCCGCCTTTCACCTTTCGCCTTTCACCCTTCGCATTTCGCCTTTCGCCTTTCTCCTTTCGCCTTTCGCCTTTCGCCATTCGCCTTCGCCTTTCGCCTTTCGACTTTCGCCTTTCGCCTTTCGCCTTTCGCCTTTCGCCTTTCGCCTTTCGCCTTTCGCCTCTCGCCTTTCGCCTTTCGTCTTTCGCCTTCCGCCTTTCGCCTTTCGCCTTTCGCCTTTCGCCTTTCGCCTTTCGCCTTTCGCTTTCGCCTTTCGCCTTTCGCCTTTCGCCTTTCGCCATTCGCCTTTCGCATTTAGACTTTCGCCTTTCGCCTTTCGCCTTTCGCCTTTCGCCTTTCGCCTTTCGCCTTTCGCCTTAAGCCTTTCGCCTTTCGCCTTTCGCCTTACGCCTTTCGCCTTTCGATTTCGCCTTTCGCCTTTCGCCTTTCGCCTTTCGTCTTTCGCCTTTCGCCTTTCGCCTTTCGCCTTTCGCCTTTCGCCTTTCGCCTTTCGCCTTTCGCCTTTCGCCTTTCGCCTTTCGCCTTTCGCCTTTCGCCTTTCGCCTTTCGCCTTTCGCCTTTCGTCTTTCGCCTTTCGCCTTTCGCCTTTCGCCTTTCGCCTTTCGCCTTTCGCCTTTCGCCTTTCGCCTTTCGCCTTTCGCCTTTCGCCTTTCGCCTTTCGCCTTTCGCCTTTCGCCTTTCGCCTTTCGCCTTTCGCCTTTCGCCTTTCGCCTTTCACCTTTCGCCTTTCACCTTTCGCCTTTCGCCTTTTGCCTTTCGCCTTTCGCCTTTCGACTTTCGCCCTTCGCCTTTCGTCTTTCGCCTTTCGCAATTCGCCTTTAGCATTTTGAAATACAAATTTATAATTTCGAATTTTCCATTTCGCATTTTCAATTTCAACTTTTGTATTTTATCTTTTGAATATCGTTTTTTCTTTTGTTTTAGGCATTTTAAATTTCTCCATTTTCATTTCATGTTTTGAAAATCGTTTTTCCTTTTGCCTTCCGCTTTTCGCCTTTCGTCTTTCGCCTTTCGCCTTTCGGATTTCGCCTTTCGCCTTTCGCCTTTCGCCTTTCGCCTTTCGCCTTTCGCCTTTCGCCTTTCGACTTTCGCCTTTCGCCTTTCGCCTTTCGCCTTTCGCTTTCGCCTTTCGCCTTTCGCCTTTCGCCTTTCGCCTTTCGCCATTCGCCTTTCGCATTTCGACTTTCGCCCTTCGCCTTTCGTCTTTCGCTTTTCGCATTTCGCCTTTAGCCTTTTGAAATACGAATCTGTAATTTCGAATTTTCCATTTCGCATTTTCAATTTCAACTTTTGTATTTTATATTTTGAATATCGTTTTTTCTTTTGCTTTAGGCATTTCAAATTTCTCCATTTTTATTTCATGTTTTGAAAATCGTTTTTCCTTTTGCCTTAGGCATTTTGAATTTGCCTCTCGCCCCTCGCTTTTCGCTTTTCGCCTTTCGCCTTTCGCTTTTCGCCTTTCGCCTTTCGCCTTTCGCCTTTCGCCTTTCGCCTTTCGCCTTTCGCCTTTCGCCTTTCGCCTTTCGCCTTTCGCCTTTCGCCTTTCGCTTTCGCCTTTCGCATTTCGCCTTTCGCCTTTCGCCTTAATCCTTTCGCCTTTCGCCATTCGCCTTTCCTTTTCAAATCTCTCCATTTTTATTTCGTGTTTTGAAAATCGTTTTTCCTTTTCCTTAGGCATTTTGAATTTGCCTTTCGCCTTTCGCCTTTCGCCTTGCGCCTTTCGCCTTTCGCCTTTCGCCTTTCACCTTCCGCCTTTCGCCTTTCGCCTTTCGCCTTTCGCCGTTCGCCTTTCGCCTTTCGCCTTTCGCCTTTCGCCTTTCGCCTTTCGCCTTTCGCCTTTCGCCTTTCGCCTTTCGCCTTTCGCCTTTCGCCTTTCGCCTTTCGCCTTTCGTCTTTCGCCTTTCGCTTTCGCCTTTCGCCTTTCGCCTTTCGCCTTTCGCCTTTCGCCTTTCGCCTTTCGCCTTTTGCCTTTCGCTTTTCGCCTTTCGCCTTACGCCTTTCGCCTTTCGCCTTTCGCCTTTCGCCTTTCACCTTCCGCCTTTCGCCTTTCGCCTTTCGCCTTTCGCCGTTCGCCTTTCGCCTTTCGCCTTTCGCCTTTCGCCTTTCGCCTTTCGCCTTTCGCCTTTCGCCTTTCGCCTTTCGCCTTTCGCCTTTCGCCTTTCGTCTTTCGCCTTTCGCTTTCGCCTTTCGCCTTTCGCCTTTCGCCTTTCGCCTTTCGCCTTTCGCTTTTCGCCTTTCACCTTACGCCTTTCGCCTTTCGCCTTTCACCTTCCGCCTTTCGCTTTTCGCCTTTCCCCTTTCGCCTTTCGCCTTTCGCCTTTCGCCTTTCGCCTTTCGCCTTTCGCCTTTCGCCTTTCGCCTTTCGCCTTTCGCTTTTCGCCTTTCGCCTTTCGCCTTTCGCCTTTCGCCTTTCGCCTTTCGCCTTTCGCCTTTCGCCTTTCGCCTTTCGTCTTTCGCCTTTCGCCTTTCGCCTTTCGCCTTTTGCCTTTTGCCTTTCGCCTTTCGCCTTTCGACTTTCGCCCTTCGCCTTTCGTCTTTCGCCTTTCGCCTTTCGCATTTTGAAATACAAATTTATAATTCCGAATTTTCCATTTCGCATTTTCAATTTCAACTTTTGCATTTTATCTTTTGAATATCGTTTTTTCTTTTGCTTTAGGCATTTTAAATTTCTCCATTTTCATTTCATGTTTTGAAAATCGTTTTTCCTTTTGCCTTCCGCTTTTCGCCTTTCGCCTTTCGCCTTTCGCCTTTCGCCTTTCGTCTTTCGCCTTTCGCATTTCGCCTTTAGCCTTTTGAAATACGAATCTATAATTTCGAATTTTCCATTTCGCATTTTCAATTTCAACTTTTGTATTTTATATTTTGAATATCGTTTTTTCTTTTGCTTTAGGCATTTCAAATTTCTCCATTTTTATTTCATGTTTTGAAAATCGTTTTTCCTTTTGCCTTAGGCATTTTGAATTTGCCTCTCGCCCCTCGCCTTTCGCCTTTCGCCTTTCGCCTTCCGCCTTTCGCCTTTCGCCTTTCGCCTTTCGCCTTTCGCCTTTCGCCTTTCGCCTTTCGCCTTTCGCCTTTCGCCTTTCGCCTTTCGCCTTTCGCCTTTCGCCTTTCGCCTTTCGCCTTTCGCCTTTCGCCTTTCGCCTTTCGCCTTTCGCCTTTCGCCTTTCGCCTTTCGCCTTTCTCCTTTCGCCTTTCGCTTTCGCCTTTCGCATTTCGCCATTCGCCTTTCTCCTTTCGCCTTTCTCCTTTCGCCTTTCGCCATTCGCCTTCGCCATTCGCCTTCGCCTTTCGACTTTCGCCTTTCGCCTTTCGCCTTTCGCCTTTCGCCTTTCGCCTTTCGCCTTTCGCCTTTCGCCTTTCGCCTTTCGCCTTTCACCTTCGGCCTTTCGCCTTTCGCCTTTCGCCTTTCGCCTTTCGCATTTCGCCTTTCGCCTTTCGTCTTTCGCCTTTCGCCTTTCGCCTTTCGCCTTTCGCCTTTCGCCTTTCACCTTCCGCCTTTCGCCTTTCGCCTTTCGCCTTTCGCCTTTCCCCTTTCGCCTTTCGCCTTTCGCCTTTCGCCTTTCGACTTTCGCCTTTCGCCTTTCGCCTTTCGCCTTTCGCCTTTCGCCTTTCGCCTTTCGCCTTTCGCCTTTCGCCTTTCGCCTTTCGCCTTTCGCCTTTCGCCTTTCGTCTTTCGCCTTTCGCCTTTCGCCTTTCGCCTTTCACCTTTCGCCTTTCGCCTTTGACCTTTCGCCTTTCGCCTTTTGCCTTTCGCCTTTCGCCTTTCCACTTTCGCCCTTCGCCTTTCGTCTTTCGCCTTTCGCCTTTCGCAATTCGCCTTTAGCATTTTGAAATACAATTTATAATTTCGAATTTTCCATTTCGCATTTTCAATTTCAACTTTTGTATTTTATCTTTTGAATATCGTTTTTTCTTTTGCTTTAGGCATTTTAAATTTCTCCATTTTCATTTCATGTTTTGAAAATCGTTTTTCCTTTTGCCTTTCGCCTTTCGCCTTTCGCCTTTCGCCTTTCGCCTTTCGCATTTCGCCTTTCGCCTTTCACCTTCCGCTTTTCGCCTTTCGCCTTTGGCCTTTCGCCTTTCGACTTTCGCCTTTCGCCTTTCGCCTTTCGCCTTTCGCCATTCGCCTTTCGCCTTTCGCCTTTCGCCTTTCGCCTTTCGCCTTTCACCTTCCGCCTTTCGCCTTTCGCCATTCGCCTTTCGCCTTTCGCCTTTCGCCTTTCGCCTTTCGCCTTTCGCCTTTCGCCTTTCGCCTTTCGCCTTTCGCCTTTCGCCTTTCGCCTTTCACCTTCCGCCTTTCGCCTTTCGCCTTTCGCCTTTCGCCTTTCACCTTCCGCCTTTCGCCTTTCGCCTTTCGCCTTTCGCCTTTCGCCAAATTTCGCCTTTCGCCTTTCGCCTTTCGACTTTCGCCTTTCGCCTTTCGCCTTTCGCCTTTCGCCTTTCACCTTCCGCCTTTCGCCTTTCGCCTTTCGCCTTTCCCCTTTCGCCTTTCGCCTTTCGCTTTTCGCCTTTCGCCTTTCGCCTTTCGCCTTTCGCCTTTCGCCTTTCGCCTTTCGCCTTTCGCCTTTCGCCTTTCGCCTTTCGCCTTTCGCCTTTCGCCTTTCGCCTTTCGTCTTTCGCCTTTCGCCTTTCGCCTTTCGCCTTTCGCCTTTCGCCTTTCGCCTTTCACCTTTCGCCTTTCGCCTTTGACCTTTCGCCTTTAGCCTTTAGCCTTTTGCCTTTCGCCTTTCGCCTTTCCACTTTCGCCCTTCGCCTTTCGTCTTTCGCCTTTCGCCTTTCGCCATTCGCCTTTAGCATTTTGAAATACAAATTTATAATTTCGAATTTTCCATTTCGCATTTTCAATTTCAACTTTTGTATTTTATCTTTTGAATATCGTTTTTTCTTTTCCTTTAGGCATTTTAAATTTCTCCATTTTCATTTCATGTTTTGAAAATCGTTTTTCCTTTTGCCTTCCGCTTTTCGCCTTTCGCCTTTTGCATTTCGCGTTTCGCCTTTCGACTTTCGCCCTTCGCCTTTCGTCTTTCGCCTTTCGCAATTCGCCTTTAGCATTTTGAAATACAAATTTATAATTTCGAATTTTCCATTTCGCATTTTCAATTTCAACTTCTGTATTTTATCTTTTGAATATCGTTTTTTCTTTTGCTTTAGGCATTTTAAATTTCTCCATTTTCATTTCATGTTTTGAAAATCATTTTTCCTTTTGCCTTCCGCTTTTCGCCTTTCGCCTTTCGCCTTTCGCCTTCCGCCTTTCGCCTTTCGCCTTTCGCCTTTCGCCTTTTGCCTTTCGCCTTTCGCCTTTCGGCTTTCGCCTTTCGCCTTTCGCCTTTCGCCTTTCGCCTTTCGCTTTCGCATTTCGCCTTTCGCCTTTCGCCATTCGCCTTTCGCCTTTCGACAATCGCCCTTCGCCTTTCGTCTTTCGCCTTTCGCATTTCGCCTTTAGCCTTTTGAAATACGAATTTATAATTTCGAATTTTCCAATTCGCATTTTCAATTTCAACTTTTGTATTTTATCTTTTGAATATCGTTTCTTCTTTTGCTTTAGGCACTTTAAATTTCTCCATTTTTATTTCATGTTTTGAAAATCGTTTTTAATTTTGCCTTAGGCATTTTGACTTTTGCCTCTCGCCCTTCACCTTTCGCCTTTCGCCTTCCGCCTTTCACCTTTCGCCTTTCGCCTTTCGCCTTTCGCCTTTCGCCTTTCGCCTTTCGCCTTTCGCCTTTCGCCTTTCGCCTTTCTCCTTTCACCTTCCGCCTTTCGCCTTTCGCCTTCCGCCTTTCGCCTTTCGCCTTTCGCCTTTCGCCTTTCGCCTTTCGCCTTTCACCTTTCGCCTTTCGCCTTTCGCCTTTTGCCTTTCGCCTTTCGCCTTTCGACTTTCGCCCTTCGCCTTTCGTCTTTCGCCTTTCGCATTTCGCCTTTAGCATTTTGAAATACGAATTTATAATTTCGAATTTTCCATTTCGCATTTTCAATTTCAACTTTTGTATATTATCTTTTGAATATCGTTTTTTCATTTGCTTTAGGCATTTTAAATTTCTCCACTTTCATTTGAAAATCGTTTTTCCTTTTGCCTTAGGCATTTTGACTTTTGCCTCACGCACTTCGCCTTTCGCCTTTCGCCTTTCGCCTTTCGCCTTTCGCCTTTCGCCTTTCGCCTTTCCCTTTTCGCCTTTCGCCTTTCGCCTTTCGCCTTTCTCCTTTCACCTTCCGCCTTTCGCCTTTCTCCTTTCACCTTCCGCCTTTCGCCTTTCGCCTTCCGCCTTTCGCCTTTCGCCTTTCGCCTTTCGCCTTTCGCCTTTCGCCTTTCACCTTTCGCCTTTCGCCTTTCGCCTTTTGCCTTTCGCCTTTCGCCTTTCGACTTTCGCCCTTCGCCTTTCGTCTTTCGCCTTTCGCATTTCGCCTTTAGCATTTTGAAATACGAATTTATAATTTCGAATTTTCCATTTCGCATTTTCAATTTCAGCTTTTGTATATTATCTTTTGAATATCGTTTTTTCATTTGCTTTAGGCATTTTAAATTTCTCCATTTTCATTTGAAAATCGTTTTTCCTTTTGCCTTAGGCATTTTGACTTTTGCCTCACGCACTTCGCCTTTCGCCTTACGCTTTTCACCTTCCGCCTTTCGCCTTTCGCCTTTCCCCTTTCGCCTTTCGCCTTTCCCCTTTCGCCTTCCGCCTTTCGCCTTTCGCCTTTCGCCTTTCCCCTTTCGCCTTTCGCCTTTCGCCTTTCGCCTTTCGCCTTTCGCCTTTCGCCTTTCGCCTTTCGCCTTTCGCCTTTCGCCTTTCGCCTTTCGCCTTTCCCTTTTCGCCTTCCGCCTTTCGCCTTTCGGCTTTCGCCTTTCCCCTTTCGCCTTTCGCCTTTTGCATTTCGCGTTTCGCCTTTCGACTTTCGCCCTTCGCCTTTCGTCTTTCGCCTTTCGCATTTCGCCTTTAGCATTTTGAAATACGAATTTATAATTTCGAATTTTCCATTTCGCATTTTCAATTTCAGCTTTTGTATATTATCTTTTGAATATCGTTTTTTCATTTGCTTTAGGCATTTTAAATTTCTCCATTTTCATTTGAAAATCGTTTTTCCTTTTGCCTTAGGCATTTTGACTTTTGCCTCACGCACTTCGCCTTTCGCCTTTCGCCTTACGCTTTTCACCTTCCGCCTTTCGCCTTTCGCCTTTCCCCTTTCGCCTTTCGCCTTTCCCCTTTCGCCTTCCGCCTTTCGCCTTTCGCCTTTCGCCTTTCCCCTTTCGCCTTTCGCCTTTCGCCTTTCGCCTTTCGCCTTTCGCCTTTCGCCTTTCGCCTTTCGCCTTTCGCCTTTCGCCTTTCGCCTTTCGCCTTTCCCTTTTCGCCTTCCGCCTTTCGCCTTTCGGCTTTCGCCTTTCCCCTTTCGCCTTTCGCCTTTTGCATTTCGCGTTTCGCCTTTCGACTTTCGCCCTTCGCCTTTCGTCTTTCGCATTTCGCAATTCGCCTTTAGCATTTTGAAATACAAATTTATAATTTCGAATTTTCCATTTCGCATTTTCAATTTCAACTTTTGTATATTATCTTTTGAATATCGTTTTTTCATTTGCTTTAGGCATTTTAAATTTCTCCATTTTCATTTGAAAATCGTTTTTCCTTTTGCCTTAGGCATTTTGACTTTTGCCTCACGCACTTCGCCTTTCGCCTTTCGCCTTTCGCCTTTCGCCTTTCGCCTTTCGCCTTTCGCCTTTCCCTTTTCGCCTTTCGCCTTTCGCCTTTCGCCTTTCTCCTTTCACCTTCCGCCTTTCGCCTTTCTCCTTTCACCTTCCGCCTTTCGCCTTTCGCCTTTCGCCTTTCGTCTTTCCCTTTTCGCCTTCCGCCTTTCGCCTTTCGGCTTTCGCCTTTCCCCTTTCGCCTTTCGCCTTTTGCATTTCGCGTTTCGCCTTTCGACTTTCGCCCTTCGCCTTTCGTCTTTCGCATTTCGCAATTCGCCTTTAGCATTTTGAAATACAAATTTATAATTTCGAATTTTCCATTTCGCATTTTCAATTTCAACTTTTGTATTTTATCTTTTGAATATCGTTTTTTCTTTTGCTTTAGGCATTTTAAATTTCTCCACTTTCATTTCATGTTTTGAAAATCATTTTTCCTTTTGCCTTCCGCTTTTCGCCTTTCGCCTTTCGCCTTACGCCTTTCGCCTTTCGCCTTTCGCCTTTCGCCTTTTGCCTTTCGCCTTTCGCCTTTCGCCTTTCGCCTTTCGCCTTTCGCCTTTCGCCTTTCGCCTTTCGCCTTTCGCCTTTCGCCTTTCGCCTTTCGCCTTTCGCCTTTCGCCTTTCGCATTTCGCCTTTCGCCTTTCGCCTTTCGGCTTTCGCCTTTCGCCATTCGCCTTTCGCCTTTCGCCTTTCGACAATCGCCCTTCGCCTTTCGTCTTTCGCCTTTCGCATTTCGCCTTTAGCCTTTTGAAATACGAATTTATAATTTCGAATTTTCCATTTCGCATTTTCAATTTCAACTTTTGTATTTTATCTTTTGAATATCGTTTCTTCTTTTGCTTTAGGCATTTTAAATTTCTCCATTTTTATTTCATGTTTTGAAAATCGTTTTTCCTTTTGCCTTGGGCATTTTGACTTTTGCCTTTCGCCTTACGCCTTTCGCCTTTCGCCTTTCGCCTTTCGCCTTTTGCCTTTCGCCTTTCGCCTTTCGCCTTTTGCCTTCCGCTTTTCGCCTTTCGCCTTTCGCCTTACGCCTTTCGCCTTTCGCCTTTCGCCTTTCGCCTTTTGCCTTTCGCCTTTCGCCTTTCGCCTTTCGCCTTTCGCCTTTCGCCTTTCGCCTTTCGCCTTTCGCCTTTCGCCTTTCGCCTTTCGCCTTTCGCCTTTCGCATTTCGCCTTTCGCCTTTCGCCTTTCGCCTTTCGCCTTTCGCCTTTCGCCTTTCGCCTTTCGCCTTTCGCCTTTCGCCTTTCGCCTTTCGCCTTTCACCTTCCGCCTTTCGCCTTTCGCCTTCCGCCTTTCGCCTCTCGCCTTTCGCCTTTCGCCTTTCGCCTTTCGCCTTTCGCCTTTCGCCTTTCGCCTTTCGCCTTTCGCCTTTCGCCTTTCGCCTTTTGCCTTTCGCCTTTCGCCTTTCGACTTTCGCCCTTCGCCCTTCGCCTTTCGTCTTTCGCCTTTCGCATTTCGCCTTTAGCATTTTGAAATACGAATTTATAATTTCGAATTTGCGATTTCGCATTTTCAATTTCAACTTTTGTATATTATCTTTTGAATATCGTTTTTTCTTTTGCTTTAGGCATTTTAAATTTCTCCATTTTCATTTGAAAATCGTTTTTCCTTTTGCCTTAGGCATTTTGACTTTTGCCTCACGCCCTTCGCCTTTCGCCTATCGCGTTTCGCCTTCCGCTTTTCGCCTTTCGCCTTTCGCCTTTCGCCTTTCGCCTTTCGCCTTTCGCCTTTCGCCTTTCCCCTTTCGCCTTTCGCCTTTCGCCTTTCGCCTTTCGACTTTTGCCCTTCGCCTTCCGCTTTTCGCCTTTCGCCTTTCGCCTTTCGCCTTTCGCCTTTCGCCTTTCGCCTTTCGCCTTTCGCCTTTCGCCTTTCGCCTTTCACCTTCCGCCTTTCGCCTTTCACCTTCCGCCTTTCGCCTTTCGCCTTTCGCCTTTCGCCTTTCGCCTTTCGCCTTTCACCTTTCGCCTTTCGCCTTTTGACTTTTGCCTTTCGCCTTTCGACTTTCGCCCTTCGCCTTTCGTCTTTCGCCTTTCGCATTTCGCCTTTAGCATTTTGAAAAACGAATTTATAATTTCGAATTTTCCATTTCGCATTTTCAATTTCAACTTTTGTATATTATCTTTTGAATATCGTTTTTTCTTTTGCTTTAGGCATTTGAAATTTCTCCATTTTCATTTGAAAATCGTTTTTCCTTTTGCCTTAGGCATTTTGACTTTTGCCTCACGCCCTTCGCCTTTCGCCTATCGCCTTTCGCCTTTCGCCTTCCGCTTTTCGCCTTTCGCCTTTCGCCTTTCGCCTTTCGAATTTCGCCTTTCGCCTTTCGCCTTTCGCCTTTCGCCTTTCGTCTTTAGCCTTTCGCCTTTCGCCTTTCGCCTTTCGCCTTTCGCCTTTCGCCTTTCGCCTTTCGCCTTTCGCCTTTCGCCTTTCGCCTTTCGCCTTTCGCCTTTCGCCTTTCGCCTTTCGCCTTTCGCTTTTCGCCTTTCGCCTTACGCCTTTCGCCTTTCGCCTTTCGCCTTTCGCCTTTCTCCTTTCGCCTTTCGTCTTTAGCCTTTCGCCTTTCTCCTTTCGCCTTTCGCCTTTCGCCTTTCGCCTTTCGCCTTTCGCCTTTCGCCTTTCGCCTTTCGACTTTCGCCCTTCGCCTTTCGTCTTTCGCCTTTCGCAATTCGCCTTTAGCATTTCGCCTTTCGCCTTTCGCCTTTCGCCTTTCACCTTTCGCCTTACGCCTTTCGCCTTTCGCCTTTCGCCTTTCGCCTTTCGCCTTTCGCCTTTCGCCTTTCGCCTTTCGCCTTTCGCCTTTCGCCTTTCGCCTTTCGCCTTTCGCCTTTCGCCTTTCGCCTTTCGCCTTTCGCCTTTCGCCTTTCGCCTTTCGCCTTTCGCCTTTCGCCTTTCGCCTTTCGCCTTTCGCCTTTCGCCTTTCGCCTTTCGCCTTTCGCCTTTCGCCTTTCGCCTTTCGCTTTTCGCCTTTCGCCTTACGCCTTTCGCCTTTCGCCTTTCGCCTTTCTCCTTTCGCCTTTCGTCTTTAGCTTTTCGCCTTTCTCCTTTCGCCTTTCGCCTTTCGCCTTTCGCCTTTCGCCTTTCGCCTTTCGCCTTTCGCCTTTCGACTTTCGCCCTTCGCCTTTCGTCTTTCGCCTTTCGCAATTCGCCTTTAGCATTTCGCCTTTCGCCTTTCGCCTTTCGCCTTTCACCTTTCGCCTTACGCCTTTCGCCTTTCGCCTTTCGCCTTTCGCCTTTCGCCTTTCGCCTTTCGCTTTTCCCCTTTCGCCTTTCGACTTTCGCCCTTCGCCTTTCGTCTTTCGCCTTTCGCCTTTCGCCTTTCTCCTTTCGCCTTTCGTCTTTAGCCTTTCGCCTTTCTCCTTTCGCCTTTCGCCTTTCGCCTTTCGCCTTTCGCCTTTCGCCTTTCGCCTTTCGCCTTTCGACTTTCGCCCTTCGCCTTTCGTCTTTCGCCTTTCGCAATTCGCCTTTAGCATTTCGCCTTTCGCCTTTCGTCTTTAGCCTTTCGCCTTTCTCCTTTCGCCTTTCGCCTTTCGCCTTTCGCCTTTCGCCTTTCGCCTTTCGCCTTTCGCCTTTCGCCTTTCGCCTTTCGCCTTTCGCCTTTCGCCTTTCGCCTTTCGCCTTTCGCCTTTCGCCTTTCGCCTTTCGCCTTACGCCTTTCGCCTTTCGCCTTTCGCCTTTCGCCTTTCGTCTTTCGCCTTTCACCTTTCGCCTTTCGCCTTTCGCCTTTCGCCTTTCGCCTTTCGCCTTTCGCCTTTCGCCATTCCCCTTTCGCCTTTCGCCTTTCGCCTTTCGCCTTTCGCCTTTCGCCTTTCGCCTTTCGCCTTTCGCCTTTCCCCTTTCGCCTTCCGCCTTTCGCCTTTCGCCTTTCGCCTTTCGCCTTTCCCCTTTCGCCTTTTGCCTTTTGCATTTCGCCTTTCGACTTTCGCCCTTCGCCTTTCGTCTTTCGCCTTTCGCAATTCGCCTTTAGCATTTTGAAATACAAATTTATAATTTCGAATTTTCCATTTCGCATTTTCAATTTCAACTTTTGTATTTTATCTTTTGAATATCGTTTTTTCTTTTGCTTTAGGCATTTTAAATTTCTCCATTTTCATTTCATGTTTTGAAAATCATTTTTCCTTTTGCCTTCCGCTTTTCGCCTTTCGCCTTTCGACTTTCGCCCTTCGCCTTTCGTCTTTCGCCTTTCGCAATTCGCCTTTAGCATTTCGCCTTTCGCCTTTCGCCTTTCGCCTTTCACCTTTCGCCTTACGCCTTTCGCCTTTCGCCTTTCGCCTTTCGCCATTCGCCTTTCGCCTTTCGCCTTTCCCCTTTCCCCTTTCGCCTTTCGCCTTTCGCCTTTCGACTTTAGCATTTTGAAATACAAATTTATAATTTCGAATTTTCCATTTCGCATTTTCAATTTCAACTTTTGTATTTTATCGTTTGAATATCGTTTTTTCTTTTGCTTTAGGCATTTTAAATTTCTCCATTTTCATTTCATGTTTTGAAAATCATTTTTCCTTTTGCCTTCCGCTTTTCGCCTTTCGCCTTTCGACTTTCGCCCTTCGCCTTTCGTCTTTCGCCTTTCGCAATTCGCCTTTAGCATTTCGCCTTTCGCCTTTCCCCTTTCCCCTTTCGCCTTTCGCCTTTCGCCTTTCGACTTTAGCATTTTGAAATACAAATTTATAATTTCGAATTTTCCATTTCGCATTTTCAATTTCAACTTTTGTATTTTATCTTTTGAATATCGTTTTTTCTTTTGCTTTAGGCATTTTAAATTTCTCCATTTTCATTTCATGTTTTGAAAATCATTTTTCCTTTTGCCTTCCGCTTTTCGCCTTTCGCCTTTCGACTTTCGCCCTTCGCCTTTCGTCTTTCGCCTTTCGCAATTCGCCTTTAGCATTTCGCCTTTCGCCTTTCGCCTTTCGCCTTTCGCCTTTCGCCTTTCGACTTTCGCCCTTCGCCTTTCGTCTTTCGCCTTTCGCCTTTCGCCTTTCGCCTTTCGCCTTTCGCCTTTCGCCTTTCGCCTTTCGCCTTTCGCCTTACGCCTTTCGCCTTTCGCCTTTCGCCTTTCGCCTTTCGTCTTTCGCCTTTCACCTTTCGCCTTTCGCCTTTCGCCTTTCGCCTTTCGCCTTTCGCCTTTCGCCTTTCGCCATTCCCCTTTCGCCTTTCGCCTTTCGCCTTTCGCCTTTCGCCTTTCGCCTTTCGCCTTTCGCCTTTCGCCTTTCGCCTTTCCCCTTTCGCCTTCCGCCTTTCGCCTTTCGCCTTTCGCCTTTCGCCTTTCCCCTTTCGCCTTTTGCCTTTTGCATTTCGCCTTTCGACTTTCGCCCTTCGCCTTTCGTCTTTCGCCTTTCGCAATTCGCCTTTAGCATTTTGAAATACAAATTTATAATTTCGAATTTTCCATTTCGCATTTTCAATTTCAACTTTTGTATTTTATCTTTTGAATATCGTTTTTTCTTTTGCTTTAGGCATTTTAAATTTCTCCATTTTCATTTCATGTTTTGAAAATCATTTTTCCTTTTGCCTTCCGCTTTTCGCCTTTCGCCTTTCGACTTTCGCCCTTCGCCTTTCGTCTTTCGCCTTTCGCAATTCGCCTTTAGCATTTCGCCTTTCGCCTTTCGCCTTTCCCCTTTCGCCTTCCGCCTTTCGCCTTTCCCCTTTCGCCTTTTGCCTTTTGCATTTCGCGTTTCGCCTTTCGACTTTCGCACTTCGCTTTTCGTCTTTCGCCTTTCGCAATTCGCCTTTAGCATTTTGAAATACAAATTTATAATTTCGAATTTTCCATTTCGCATTTTCAATTTCAACTTTTGTATTTTATCGTTTGAATATCGTTTTTTCTTTTGCTTTAGGCATTTTAAATTTCTCCATTTTCATTTCATGTTTTGAAAATCGTTTTTCCTTTTGCCTTCCGCTTTTCGCCTTTCGCCTTTCGCCTTTAGCCTTTCGGCTTTCGCCTTTCGCCTTTCGCCTTTCGCCTTTCGCCTTTCGCCTTTCGCCTTTCGCCTTTCGCCTTTCGCCTTTCGCCTTTCGCCTTTCACCTTCCGCCTTTCGCCTTTCACCTTCCGCCTTTCACCTTCCGCCTTTCGCCTTTCGCCTTTCGACTTTCGCCTTTCGCCTTTCGCCTTTCGCCTTTCGCCTTTCACCTTCCGCCTTTCGCCTTTCGCCTTTCGCCTTTCGCCTTTCGCCTTTCGCCTTTCGCCTTTCGCCTTTCGCCTTTCGCCTTTCGCCTTTCGCCATTCGCCTTTCGCATTTCGACTTTCGCCCTTCGCCTTTCGTCTTTCGCCTTTCGCATTTCGCCTTTAGCCTTTTGAAATACGAATCTGTAATTTCGAATTTTCCATTTCGCATTTTCAGTTTCAACTTTTGTATTTTATATTTTGAATATCGTTTTTTCTTTTGCTTTAGGCATTTCAAATTTCTCCATTTTTATTTCATGTTTTGAAAATCGTTTTTCCTTTTCCTTAGGCATTTTGAATTTGCCTTTCGCCTTTCGCCTTTCGTCTTTCACCTTCCGTGTCTCGCCTTTCGCCTTTCGCCTTTCGCCTTTCGCCTTTCGCCCTTCGCCTTTCGCCTTTCGCCTTTCGCCTTTCGCCTTTCGCCTTTCGCCTTTCGCCTTTCGCCTTTCGCCTTTCGCTTTACGCCTTTCGCCTTACGCCTTTCGCCTTTCGCCTTTCGCCCTTCGCCTTTCACCTTCCGCCTTTCGCCTTTCGCCTTTCGCCTTTCCCCTTTCGCCTTTCGCCTTTCGCCTTTCGCCTTTCGCCCTTCGCCTTTCGTCTTTCGCCTTTCGCCTTTCGCCTTTTGCCTTTCGCCTTTCGCCTTTCGACTTTCGCCCTTCGCCTTACGTCTTTCGCCTTTCGCCTTTCGCAATTCGCCTTTAGCATTTTGAAATACAAATTTATAATTTCGAATTTTCCATTTCGCATTTTCAATTTCAACTTTTGTATTTTATCTTTTGAATATCGTTTTTTCTTTTGCTTTAGGCATTTTAAATTTCTCCATTTTCATTTCATGTTTTGAAAATCGTTTTTCCTTTTGCCTTCCGCTTTTCGCCTTTCGCCTTTCGCCTTTCGCCTTTCGCCTTTCGCCTTTCGCCTTTCGCCTTTCGCCTTTCGCCTTTCGCCTTTCGCCTTTCGCCTTTCGCCTTTCGCATTTCGCCTTTCGCCTTTCGCCTTTCACCTTCCGCCTTTCGCCTTTCGCCTTTGGCCTTTCGCCTTTCGCCTTTCGCCTTTCGCCTTTAGCATTTTGAAATACAAATTTATAATTTCGAATTTTCCATTTCGCATTTTCAATTTCAACTTTTGTATTTTATCTTTTGAATATCGTTTTTTCTTTTGCTTTAGGCATTTTAAATTTCTCCATTTTCATTTCATGTTTTGAAAATCGTTTTTCCTTTTGCCTTCCGCTTTTCGCCTTTCGCCTTTCGCCTTTCGCCTTTCGCCTTTCGCCTTTCGCCTTTCGCCTTTCGCCTTTCGCCTTTCGCCTTTCGCCTTTCGCCTTTCGCCTTTCGCCTTTCACCTTCCGCCTTTCGCCTTTCGCCTTTCGCCTTTCGCCTTTCACCTTCCGCCTTTCGCCTTTCGCCTTTCGCCTTTCGCCTTTCGCCTTTCGCCTTTCGCCTTTCGCCTTTCGCCTTTCGCCTTTCGCCTTTCGCCTTTCGCCTTTCGCCTTTCGCTTTCGCCTTTCGCATTTCGCCATTCGCCTTTCTCCTTTCGCCTTTCTCCTTTCGCCTTTCGCCATTCGCCTTCGCCTTTCGACTTTCGCCTTTCGCCTTTCGCCTTTCGCCTTTCGCCTTTCGCCTTTCGCCTTTCGCCTTTCGCCTTTCGCCTTTCGCCTTTCGCCTTTCGCCTTTCGCCTTTCGCCTTTCGCCTTTCGCCTTTCACCTTCGGCCTTTCGCCTTTCGCCTTTCGCCTTTCGCCTTTCGCCTTTCGCCTTTCGCCTTTCGCCTTTCGCATTTCGCCTTTCGCTTTACGCCTTTCGCCTTACGCCTTTCGCCTTTCGCCTTTCGCCTTTCGCCTTTCACCTTCCGCCTTTCGCCTTTCGCCTTTCGCCTTTCCCCTTTCGCCTTTCGCCTTTCGACTTTCGCCTTTCGCCTTTCGCCTTTCGCCTTTCGCCTTTCGCCTTTCGACTTTCGCCCTTCGCCTTTCGTCTTTCGCCTTTCGCCTTTCGGCTTTCGCTTTTCGCCTTTCGCCTTTCCCCTTTCGCCTTTCACCTTTCGCCTTACGCCTTTCGCCTTTCGCCTTCCGACTTTCGCCTTTCGCCTTTCGCCTTTCGCCTTTCGACTTTCGCCTTTCGCCTTTCGCCTTTCGCCTTTCGCCTTTCGCCTTTCGCTTTACGCCTTTCGCCTTACGCCTTTCGCCTTTCGCCTTTCGCCTTTCGCCTTTCGCCTTTCGCCTTTCACCTTCCGCCTTTCGCCTTTCGCCTTTCGCCTTTCCCCTTTCGCCTTTCGCCTTTCGACTTTCGCCTTTCGCCTTTCGCCTTTCGCCTTTCGCCTTTCGCCATTCGCCTTTCGCCTTTCGCCTTTCGCCTTTCGCCTTTCGTCTTTCGCCTTTCGCCTTTCGCCTTTTGCCTTTCGCCTTTCGCCTTTCGCCTTTCGACATTCGCCCTTCGCCTTTCGTCTTTCGCCTTTCGCCTTTCGCAATTCGCCTTTAGCATTTTGAAATACAAATTTATAATTTCGAATTTTCCATTTCGCATTTTCAATTTCAACTTTTGTATTTTGTCTTTGAATATCGTTTTTTCTTTTGCTTTAGGCATTTTAAATTTCTCCATTTTCATTTCATGTTTTGAAAATCGTTTTTCCTTTTGCCTTCCGCTTTTCGCCTTTCGCCTTTCGCCTTTCGCCTTTCGCCTTTCGCATTTCGCCTTTCGCCTTTCACCTTCCGCTTTTCGCCTTTCGCCTTTGGCCTTTCGCCTTTCGACTTTCGCCTTTCGACTTTCGCCTTTCGCCTTTCGCCTTTCGCCTTTCGCCGTTCGCCTTTCGCCGTTCGCCTTTCGCCTTTCGCCTTTCGCCTTTCGCCTTTCGTCTTTCGCCTTTCGCCTTTCGCCTTTTGCCTTTCGCCTTTCGCCTTTCGACTTTCGCCCTTCGCCTTTCGTCTTTCGCCTTTCGCCTTTCGCAATTCGCCTTTAGCATTTTGAAATACAAATTTATAATTTCGAATTTTCCATTTCGCATTTTCATTTTCAACTTTTGTATTTTATCTTTTGAATATCGTTTTTTCTTTTGCTTTAGGCATTTTAAATTTCTCTATTTTCATTTCATGTTTTGAAAATCGTTTTTCCTTTTGCCTTCCGCTTTTCGCCTTTCGCCTTTCGCCTTTCGCCTTTCGCCTTTCGCCTTTCGCCTTTCGCCTTTCGCATTTCGCCTTTCGCCTTTCGCCTTTCACCTTCCAACTTTCGCCTTTCGCCTTTGGCCTTTCGCCTTTCGCCTTTCGCCTTTCGCCTTTCACCTTCCGCCTTTCGCCTTTCGCCATTCGCCTTTCGCCTTTCGCCTTTCGCCTTTCGCCTTTCGCCTTTCGCCTTTCGCCTTTCGCCTTTCGCCTTTCGCCTTTCGCCTTTCGCCTTTCGCCTTTCGCCTTTCACCTTCCGCCTTTCGCCTTTCGCCTTTCGCCTTTCGCCTTTCACCTTCCGCCTTTCGCCTTTCGCCTTTCGCCTTTCGCCTTTCGCCTTTCGCCTTTCGCCTTTCGCCTTTCGCCTTTCGCCTTTCGCCTTTCGCCTTTCGCCTTTCGCCTTTCGCCTTTCGCCTTTCGCCTTTCGCCTTTCGCCTTTCGCTTTCGCCTTTCGCATTTCGCCATTCGCCTTTCTCCTTTCGCCTTTCTCCTTTCGCCTTTCGCCATTCGCCTTCGCCTTTCGACTTTCGCCTTTCGCCTTTCGCCTTTCGCCTTTCGCCTTTCGCCTTTCGCCTTTCGCCTTTCGCCTTTCGCCTTTCGCCTTTCGCCTTTCGCCTTTCACCTTTCGCCTTTCACCTTCGGCCTTTCGCCTTTCGCCTTTCGCCTTTCGCCTTTCGCCTTTCGCATTTCGCCATTCGCCTTTCTCCTTTCGCCTTTCTCCTTTCGCCTTTCGCTTTCGCCTTTCGCATTTCGCCATTCGCCTTTCTCCTTTCGCCTTTCTCCTTTCGCCTTTCGCCATTCGCCTTCGCCTTTCGACTTTCGCCTTTCGCCTTTCGCCTTTCGCCTTTCGCCTTTCGCCTTTCGCCTTTCGCCTTTCGCCTTTCGCCTTTCGCCTTTCGCTTTCGCCTTTCGCATTTCGCCATTCGCCTTTCTCCTTTCGCCTTTCTCCTTTCGCCTTTCGCCATTCGCCTTCGCCTTTCGACTTTCGCCTTTCGCCTTTCGCCTTTCGCCTTTCGCCTTTCGCCTTTCGCCTTTCGCCTTTCGCCTTTCGCCTTTCGCCTTTCGCCTTTCGCCTTTCACCTTTCGCCTTTCACCTTCGGCCTTTCGCCTTTCGCCTTTCGCCTTTCACCTTCCGCCTTTCGCCTTTCGCCTTTCGCCTTTCCCCTTTCGCCTTTCGCCTTTCGACTTTCGCCTTTCGCCTTTCGCCTTTCGCCTTTCGCCTTCCGCCTTTCGCCTTTCGCCTTTCGCCTTTCGCCTTTCGACTTTCGCCCTTCGCCTTTCGTCTTTCGCCTTTCGCCTTTCGGCTTTCGCTTTTCGCCTTTCGCCTTTCCCCTTTCGCCTTTCACCTTTCGCCTTACGCCTTACGCCTTTCGCCTTTCGCCTTTCGACTTTCGCCTTTCGCCTTTCGCCTTTCGCCTTTCGACTTTCGCCTTTCGCCTTTCGCCTTTCGCCTTTCGCCTTTCGCCTTTCGCCTTTCGCTTTACGCCTTTCGCCTTACGCCTTTCGCCTTTCGCCTTTCGCCTTTCGCCTTTCACCTTCCGCCTTTCGCCTTTCGCCTTTCGCCTTTCCCCTTTCGCCTTTCGCCTTTCGACTTTCGCCTTTCGCCTTTCGCCTTTCGCCTTTCGCCTTTCGCCTTTCGCCTTTCGCCTTTCGCCTTTCGCCTTTCGCCTTTCGCCTTTCGTCTTTCGCCTTTCGCCTTTCGCCTTTTGCCTTTCGCCTTTCGCCTTTCGCCTTTCGACTTTCGCCCTTCGCCTTTCGTCTTTCGCCTTTCGCCTTTCGCAATTCGCCTTTAGCATTTTGAAATACAAATTTATAATTTCGAATTTTCCATTTCGCATTTTCAATTTCAACTTTTGTATTTTGTCTTTGAATATCGTTTTTTCTTTTGCTTTAGGCATTTTAAATTTCTCCATTTTCATTTCATGTTTTGAAAATCGTTTTTCCTTTTGCCTTCCGCTTTTCGCCTTTCGCCTTTCGCCTTTCGCCTTTCGCCTTTCGCCTTTCGCCTTTCGCCTTTCGCATTTCGCCTTTCGCCTTTCACCTTCCGCTTTTCGCCTTTCGCCTTTGGCCTTTCGCCTTTCGACTTTCGCCTTTCGCCTTTCGCCTTTCGCCATTCGCCTTTCGCCTTTCGCCTTTCGCCTTTCGCCTTTCGCCTTTCGCCTTTCACCTTCCGCCTTTCGCCTTTCGCCATTCGCCTTTCGCCTTTCGCCTTTCGCCTTTCGCCTTTCGCCTTTCGCCTTTCGCCTTTCGCCTTTCGCGTTTCGCCTTTCGCCTTTCGCCTTTCACCTTCCGCCTTTCGCCTTTCGCCTTTCGCCTTTCGCCTTTCACCTTCCGCCTTTCGCCTTTCGCCTTTCGCCTTTCGCCTTTCGCCTTTCGCCTTTCGCCTTTCGCCTTTCGCTTTTCGCCTTTCGATTTTCGCCTTTCGCCTTTCGCCTTTCGCCTTTCGCCTTTCGCCTTTCGCCTTTCGCCTTTCGCCTTTCGCCTTTCGCCTTTCGCCTTTCGCCTTTCGCCTTTCGCCTTTCCTCTTTCGCCTTTCGCCTTTCGCTTTCGCCTTTCGCATTTCGCCTTTCGCCTTTCTCCTTTCGCCTTTCGCCATTCGCCTTCGCCTTTCGCCTTTCGACTTTCGCCTTTCGCCTTTCGCCTTTCGCCTTTCGCCTTTCGCCTTTCGCCTTTCGCCTTTCGCCTTTCGCCTTTCGCCTTTCGCCTTTCGCCTTTCGCCTTTTGCCTTTCGCTTTCGCCTTTCGCCTTTCGCCTTTCGCCTTTCGCCTTTCGCCTTTCGCCATTCGCCTTTCGCATTTCGACTTTCGCCCTTCGCCTTTCGTCTTTCGCCTTTCGCATTTCGCCTTTAGCCTTTTGAAATACGAATCTATAATTTCGAATTTTCCATTTCGCATTTTCAATTTCAACTTTTGTATTTTATATTTTGAATATCGTTTTTCTTTTGCTTTAGGCATTTCAAATTTCTCCATTTTTATTTCATGTTTTGAAAATCGTTTTTCCTTTTGCCTTAGGCATTTTGAATTTGTTTCTCGCCCCTCGCCTTTCGCCTTTCGCCTTCCGCCTTTCGCCTTTCGCCTTTCGCCTTTCGCCTTTCGCCTTTCGCCTTTCGCCTTTCGCCTTTCGCCTTTCGCCTTTCGCCTTTCGCCTTTCGCCTTTCGCCTTTCGCCTTTCGCCTTTCGCCTTTCGCCTTTCGCCTTTCGCCTTTCGCCTTTCGCTTTCGCTTTTCGCATTTCGCCTTTCGCCTTTCTCCTTTCGCCTTTCGCCATTCGCCTTCGCCTTTCGCCTTTCGACTTTCGCCTTTCGCCTTTCGCCTTTCGCCTTTCGCCTTTCGCCTTTCGCCTTTCGCCTTTCGCCTTTCGCCTTTCGCCTTTCGCCTGTCGCCTTTCGCCTTTCACCTTCCGCCTTTCGCCTTTCGCCTTTCGCCTTTCGCCTTTCGCATTTCGCCTTTCGCCTTTCGCCTTTCGCATTTCGCCTTTCGCCTTTCTCCTTTCGCCTTTCGCCATTCGCCTTCGCCTTTCGCCTTTCGACTTTCGCCTTTCGCCTTTCGCCTTTCGCCTTTCGCCTTTCGCCTTTCGCCTTTCGCCTTTCGCCTTTCGCCTTTCGCCTTTCGCCTTTCGCCTTTCACCTTCCGCCTTTCGCCTTTCGCCTTTCGCCTTTCGCATTTCGCCTTTCGCCTTTCGTCTTTCGTCTTTCGCCTTTGGCCTTTCGCCTTTCGCCTTTCGCCTTTCGCCTTTCGCCTTTCGCCTTTCGCCTTTCGCCTTTCGCCTTTGACCTTTCGCCTTTAGCCTTTTGCCTTTCGCCTTTCGCCTTTCCACTTTCGCCCTTCGCCTTTCGTCTTTCGCCTTTCGCCTTTCGCAATTCGCCTTTAGCATTTTGAAATACAAATTTATAATTTCGAATTTTCCATTTCGCATTTTCAATTTCAACTTTTGTATTTTATCTTTTGAATATCGTTTTTTCTTTTCCTTTAGGCATTTTAAATTTCTCCATTTTCATTTCATGTTTTGAAAATCGTTTTTCCTTTTGCCTTCCGCTTTTCGCCTTTCGCCTTTTGCCTTTTGCATTTCGCGTTTCGCCTTTCGGCTTTCGCCCTTCGCCTTTCGTCTTTCGCCTTTCGCAATTCGCCTTTAGCATTTTGAAATACAAATTTATAATTTCGAATTTTCCATTTCGCATTTTCAATTTCAACTTTTGTATTTTATCTTTTGAATATCGTTTTTTCTTTTGCTTTAGGCATTTTAAATTTCTCCATTTTCATTTCATGTTTTGAAAATCATTTTTCCTTTTGCCTTCCGCTTTTCGCCTTTCGCCTTTCGCCTTTCGCCTTTCGCCTTTCGCCTTCCGCCTTTCGCCTTTCGCCTTTCGCCTTTCGCCTTTCGCCTTTTGCCTTTCGCCTTTCGCCTTTCGCCTTTCGCCTTTCGCCTTTCGCCTTTCGCCTTTCGCCTTTCGCTTTCGCATTTCGCCTTTCGCCTTTCGCCTTTCGCCTTTCGCCATTCGCCTTTCGCCTTTCGACAATCGCCCTTCGCCTTTCGTCTTTCGCCTTTCGCATTTCGCCTTTAGCCTTTTGAAATACGAATTTATAATTTCGAATTTTCCAATTCGCATTTTCAATTTCAACTTTTGTATTTTATCTTTTGAATATCGTTTCTTCTTTTGCTTTAGGCACTTTAAATTTCTCCATTTTTATTTCATGTTTTGAAAATCGTTTTTAATTTTGCCTTAGGCATTTTGACTTTTGCCTCTCGCCCTTCACCTTTCGCCTTTCGCCTTCCGCCTTTCACCTTTCGCCTTTCGCCTTTCGCCTTTCGCCTTTCGCCTTTCGCCTTTCGCCTTTCGCCTTTCGCCTTTCGCCTTTCGCCTTTCGCCTTTCGCCTTTCGCCTTTCGCCTTTCGCCTTTCGCCTTTCGCCTTTCTCCTTTCGCCTTTCGCCTTTCTCCTTTCACCTTCCGCCTTTCGCCTTTCGCCTTCCGCTTTTCGCCTTTCGCCTTTCGTCTTTCGCCTTTCGCATTTCGCCTTTAGCATTTTGAAATACGAATTTATAATTTCGAATTTTCCATTTCGCATTTTCAATTTCAACTTTTGTATATTATCTTTTGAATATCGTTTTTTCATTTGCTTTAGGCATTTTAAATTTCTCCATTTTCATTTGAAAATCGTTTTTCCTTTTGCCTTAGGCATTTTGACTTTTGCCTCACGCACTTCGCCTTTCGCCTTTCGCCTTTCGCCTTTCGCCTTTCGCCTTTCCCTTTTCGCCTTTCGCTTTTCGCCTTTCGCCTTTCTCCTTTCACCTTCCGCCTTTCGCCTTTCTCCTTTCACCTTCCGCCTTTCGCCTTTCGCCTTCCGCCTTTCGCCTTTCGCCTTTCGCCTTTCGCCTTTCACCATTCGCCTTTCGCCTTTCGCCTTTTGCCTTTCGCCTTTCGCCTTTCGACTTTCGCCCTTCGCCTTTCGTTTTTCGCCTTTCGCATTTCGCCTTTAGCATTTTGAAATACGAATTTATAATTTCGAATTTTCCATTTCGCATTTTCAATTTCAACTTTTGTATATTATCTTTTGAATATCGTTTTTTCATTTGCTTTAGGCATTTTAAATTTCTCCATTTTCATTTGAAAATCGTTTTTCCTTTTGCCTTAGGCATTTTGACTTTTGCCTCACGCACTTCGCCTTTCGCCTTTCGCCTTACGCTTTTCACCTTCCGCCTTTCGCCTCTCGCCTTTCCCCTTTCGCCTTTCGCCTTTCGCCTTTCCCCTTTCGCCTTCCGCCTTTCGCCTTTCGCCTTTCGCCTTTCCCCTTTCGCCTTTCGCCTTTCGCCTTTCGCCTTTCGCCTTTCGCCTTTCGCCTTTCGCCTTTCGCCTTTCGCCTTTCGCCTTTCGCCTTTCGCCTTTCGCCTTTCGCCTTTCGCCTTTCCCTTTTCGCCTTCCGCCTTTCGCCTTTCGGCTTTCGCCTTTCCCCTTTCGCCTTTCGCCTTTTGCATTTCGCGTTTCGCCTTTCGACTTTCGCCCTTCGCCTTTCGTCTTTCGCCTTTCGCAATTCGCCTTTAGCATTTTGAAATACAAATTTATAATTTCGAATTTTCCATTTCGCATTTTCAATTTCAACTTTTGTATTTTATCTTTTGAATATCGTTTTTTCTTTTGCTTTAGGCATTTTAAATTTCTCCATTTTCATTTCATGTTTTGAAAATCATTTTTCTTTTGCCTTCCGCTTTTCGCCTTTCGCCTTTCGCCTTCCGCCTTTCGCCTTTCGCCTTTCGCCTTTCGCCTTTTGCCTTTCGCCTTTCGCCTTTCGCCTTTCGCCTTTCGCCTTTCGCCTTTCGCCTTTCGCCTTTCGCCTTTCGCCTTTCGCCTTTCGCCTTTCGCCTTTCGCCTTTCGCCTTTCGCCTTTCGCATTTCGCCTTTCGCCTTTCGCCTTTCGACTTTCGCCTTTCGCCATTCGCCTTTCGCCTTTGGCCTTTCGACAATCGCCCTTCGCCTTTCGTCTTTTGCCTTTCGCATTTCGCCTTTAGCCTTTTGAAATACGAATTTATAATTTCGAATTTTCCATTTCGCATTTTCAATTTCAACTTTTGTATTTTATCTTTTGAATATCGTTTCTTCTTTTGCTTTAGGCATTTTAAATTTCTCCATTTTTATTTCATGTTTTGAAAATCGTTTTTCCTTTTGCCTTGGGCATTTTGACTTTTGCCTCTCGCCCTTCACCTTTCGCCTTTCGCCTTTCGCTTTCCGCCTTTCGCCTTTCGCCTTTCGCCTTTCGCCTTTCGCCTTTCGCCTTTCGCCTTTCGCCTTTCGCCTGTCGCCTTTCGCCTTTCGCCTTTCACCTTCCGCCTTTCGCCTTTCGCCTTCCGCTTTTCGCCTTTCGCCTTTCGCCTTTCGCCTTTCGCCTTTCGCCTTTCGCCTTTCGCCTTTCGCCTTTCGCCTTTCGCCTTTCGCCTTTCGCCTTTCGCCTTTCGCCTTTCGCCTTTCGCCTTTCGCCTTTCACCTTTCGCCTTTCGCCTTTCGCCTTTTGCCTTTCGCCTTTCGCCTTTCGACTTTCGCCCTTCGCCCTTCGCCTTTCGTCTTTCGCCTTTCGCATTTCGCCTTTAGCATTTTGAAATACGAATTCATAATTTCGAATTTGCCATTTCGCATTTTCAATTTCAACTTTTGTATATTATCTTTTGAATATCGTTTTTTCTTTTGCTTTAGGCATTTTAAATTTCTCCATTTTCATTTGAAAATCGTTTTTCCTTTTGCCTTAGGCATTTTGACTTTTGCCTCACGCCCTTCGCCTTTCGCCTATCGCGTTTCGCCTTCCGCTTTTCGCCTTTCGCCTTTCGCCTTTCGCTTTTCGCCTTTCGCCTTTCCCCTTTCGCCTTTCGCCTTTCGCCTTTCGCCTTTCGCCTTTCGACTTTCGCCCTTCGCCTTCCGCTTTTCGCCTTTCGCCTTTCGCCTTTCGCCTTTCGCCTTTCGCCTTTCGCCTTTCGCCTTTCGCCTTTTACCTTCCGCCTTTCGCCTTTCGCCTTCCGCCTTTCGCCTTTCGCCTTTCGCCTTTCGCCTTTCACCTTTCGCCTTTAACCTTTCGCCTTTTGCCTTTCGCCTTTCGCCTTTCGACTTTCGCCCTTCGCCTTTCGTCTTTCGCCTTTCGCATTTCGCCTTTAGCATTTTGAAAAACGGATTCATAATTTCGAATTTTCCATTTCGCATTTTCAATTTCAACTTTTGTATATTATCTTTTGAATATCGTTTTTTCTTTTGCTTTAGGCATTTTAAATTTCTCCATTTTCATTTGAAAATCGTTTTTCCTTTTGCCTTAGGCATTTTGACTTTTGCCTCACGCCCTTCGCCTTTCGCCTATCGCCTTTCGCCTTTCGCCTTCCGCTTTTCGCCTTTCGCCTTTCGCCTTTCGCCTTTCGCCTTTCGCCTTTCGCCTTTCGCCTTTCGCCTCTCGCCTTTCGCCTTTCGCCTTTCGCCTTTCGCCTTTCGCCTTTCGCCTTTCGTCTTTAGCCTTTCGCCTTTCGCCTTTCGCCTTTCGCCTTTCGCCTTTCGCCTTTCGCCTTTCGCCTTTCGCCTTTCGCCTTTCGCCTTTCGCCTTTCGCCTTTCGCCTTTCGCCTTTCGCCTTTCGCCTTTCGCCTTTCGCCTTTCGCCTTTCGCCTTTCGCCTTTCGCCTTTCGCCTTTCGCCTTTCGCCTTTCGCCTTTCGCCTTTCGCCTTTCGCCTTTCGCCTTTCGCCTTTCGCCTTTCGCCTTTCGCCTTTCGCCTTTCGCCTTTCGCCTTTCGCCTTTCGCCTTTCGCCTTTCGCCTTACGCCTTTCGCCTTTCGCCTTTCGCCTTTCGCCTTTCGCCTTTCGCCTTTCGTCTTTAGCCTTTCGCCTTTCGCCTTTCGCCTTTCGCCTTTCGCCTTTCGCCTTTCGACTTTCGCCCTTCGCCTTTCGTCTTTCGCCTTTCGCAATTCGCCTTTAGCATTTCGCCTTTCGCCTTTCGCCTTTCGCCTTTCACCTTTCGCCTTACGCCTTTCGCCTTTCGCCTTTCTCCTTTCGCCTTTCGCCTTTCGCCTTTCGCCTTTCGCCTTTCGCCTTTCGCTTTTCCCCTTTCGCCTTTCGCCTTTCGCCTTTCGCCTTTCGCCTTTCGCCTTTCGCCTTTCGCCTTTCGCCTTTCCCCTTTCGCCTTTCGCCTTTCGCCTTTCGCCTTTCGCTTTTCCCCTTTCGCCTTGGGCATTTTGACTTTTGCCTCTCGCCCTTCACCTTTTGCCTTTCGCCTTTCTCTTTCCGCCTTTCGCCTTTCGCCTTTCGCCTTTCGCCTTTCGCCTTTCGCCTTTCGCCTTTCGCTTTTCCCCTTTCGCCTTGGGCATTTTGACTTTTGCCTCTCGCCCTTCACCTTTTGCCTTTCGCCTTTCGCTTTCCGCCTTTCGCCTTTCGCCTTTCGCCTTTCGCCTTTCGCCTTTCGCCTTTCGCCTTTCGCCTTTCGCCTTTCGCCTTTCGCCTTTCGCCTTTCGCCTTTCGCCTTTCGCCTTTCGCCTTACGCCTTTCGCCTTTCGCCTTTCGCCTTTCGCCTTTCGCCTTTCGCCTTTCGTCTTTAGCCTTTCGCCTTTCGCCTTTCGCCTTTCGCCTTTCGCCTTTCGCCTTTCGACTTTCGCCCTTCGCCTTTCGTCTTTCGCCTTTCGCAATTCGCCTTTAGCATTTCGCCTTTCGCCTTTCGCCTTTCGCCTTTCACCTTTCGCCTTACGCCTTTCGCCTTTCGCCTTTCGCCTTTCGCCTTTCGCCTTTCGCCTTTCGCCTTTCGCCTTTCGCCTTTCGCCTTTCGCTTTTCCCCTTTCGCCTTTCGCCTTTCGCCTTTCGCCTTTCGCCCGTCGCCTTTCGCCTTTCGCCTTTCGCCTTTCCCCTTTCGCCTTTCGCCTTTAGCATTTCGCCTTTCGCCTTTCGCCTTTCGCCTTTCACCTTTCGCCTTACGCCTTTCGCCTTTCGCCTTTCGCCTTTCGCCTTTCGCCTTTCGCCTTACGCCTTTCGCCTTTCGCCTTTCGCCTTTCGCCTTTCGCCTTTCGCTTTTCCCCTTTCGCCTTGGGCATTTTGACTTTTGCCTCTCGCCCTTCACCTTTTGCCTTTCGCCTTTCGCTTTCCGCCTTTCGCCTTTCGCCTTTCGCCTTTCGCCTTTCGCCTTTCGCCTTTCGCCTTTCGCCTTTCGCCTTTCGCCTTTCGCCTTTCGCCTTTCACCTTCCGCCTTTCGCCTTTCGCCTTCCGCCTTTCGCCTTTCGCCTTTCGCCTTTCGCCTTTCGCCTTACGCCTTTCGCCTTCCGCCTTTCGCCTTTCGCCTTTCGCCTTTCGCCTTTCGCCTTTCGCCTTTCACCTTTCGCCTTTCGCCTTTCGCCGTTTGCCTTTCGCCTTTCGCCTTTCGACTTTCGCCCTTCGCCTTTCGTCTTTCGCCTTTCGCATTTCGCCTTTAGCATTTTGAAATACGAATTTATAATTTCGAATTTTCCATTTCGCATTTTCAATTTCAACTTTTGTATATTATCTTTTGAATATCGTTTTTTCATTTGCTTTAGGCATTTTAAATTTCTCCATTTTCATTTGAAAATCGTTTTTCCTTTTGCCTTAGGCATTTTGACTTTTGCCTCACGCACTTCGCCTTTCGCCTTTCGCCTTACGCTTTTCACATTCCGCCTTTCGCCTTTCGCCTTTCCTCTTTCGCCTTTCGCCTTTCACCTTTCGCCTTTAACCTTTCGCCTTTTGCCTTTCGCCTTTCGCCTTTCGACTTTCGCCCTTCGCCTTTCGTCTTTCGCCTTTCGCATTTCGCCTTTAGCATTTTGAAAAACGGATTTATAATTTCGAATTTTCCATTTCGCATTTTCAATTTCAACTTTTGTATATTATCTTTTGAATATCGTTTTTTCTTTTGCTTTAGGCATTTTAAATTTCTCCATTTTCATTTGAAAATCGTTTTTCCTTTTGCCTTAGGCATTTTGACTTTTGCCTCACGCCCTTCGCCTTTCGCCTTTCGCCTTTCGCCTTTCGCCTTTCACCTTCCGCCTTTCGCCTTTCGCCTTCCGCCTTTCGCCTTTCACCTTTCGCCTTTCGCCTTTCACCTTTCGCCTTTAACCTTTCGCCTTTTGCCTTTCGCCTTTCGCCTTTCGACTTTCGCCCTTCGCCTTTCGTCTTTCGCCTTTCGCATTTCGCCTTTAGCATTTTGAAAAACGGATTTATAATTTCGAATTTTCCATTTCGCATTTTCAATTTCAACTTTTGTATATTATCTTTTGAATATCGTTTTTTCTTTTGCTTTAGGCATTTTAAATTTCTCCATTTTCATTTGAAAATCGTTTTTCCTTTTGCCTTAGGCATTTTGACTTTTGCCTCACGCCCTTCGCCTTTCGCCTATCGCCTTTCGCCTTTCGCCTTCCGCTTTTCGCCTTTCGCCTTTCGCCTTTCGCCTTTCGCCTTTCGCCTTTCGCCTTTCGCCTTTCGCCTTTCGCCTTTCGGCTTTCGCCTTTCGCCTTTCGCCTTTCGCCTTTCGCCTTTCGCCTTTCGCCTTTCGCCTTTCGTCTTTAGCCTTTTGCCTTTCGCCTTTCGCCTTTCGCCTTTCGCCTTTCGCCTTACGCCTTTCGCCTTTCGCCTTTCGCCTTTCGCCTTTCGCCTTTCGCCTTTCGCCTTTCGTCTTTAGCCTTTCGCCTTTCGCCTTTCGCCTTTCGCCTTTCGCCTTTCGACTTTCGCCCTTCGCCTTTCGTCTTTCGCCTTTCGCAATTCGCCTTTAGCATTTCGCCTTTCGCCTTTCGCCTTTCGCCTTTCACCTTTCGCCTTACGCCTTTCGCCTTTCGCCTTTCGCCTTTCGCCTTTCGCCTTTCGCCTTTCGCCTTTCGCCTTTCGCCTTTCGCCTTTCGCTTTTCCCCTTTCGCCTTTCGCCTTTCGCCTTTCGCCTTTCGCCTTTCGCCTTTCGCCTTTCGCCTTTCGCCTTTCGCCTTTCCCCTTTCGCCTTTCGCCTTTCGCCTTTCGCCTTTCGCCTTTCGCCTTTCGCTTTTCCCCTTTCGCCTTGGGCATTTTGACTTTTGCCTCTCGCCCTTCACCTTTTGCCTTTCGCCTTTCGCTTTCCGCCTTTCGCCTTTCGCCTTTCGCCTTTCGCCTTTCGCCTTTCGCCTTTCGCCTTTCGCTTTTCCCCTTTCGCCTTGGGCATTTTGACTTTTGCCTCTCGCCCTTCACCTTTTGCCTTTCGCCTTTCGCTTTCCGCCTTTCGCCTTTCGCCTTTCGCCTTTCGCCTTTCGCCTTTCGCCTTTCGCCTTTCACCTTTCGCCTTTAACCTTTCGCCTTTTGCCTTTCGCCTTTCGCCTTTCGACTTTCGCCCTTCGCCTTTCGTCTTTCGCCTTTCGCATTTCGCCTTTAGCATTTTGAAAAACGGACTTATAATTTCGAATTTTCCATTTCGCATTTTCAATTTCAACTTTTGTATATTATCTTTTGAATATCGTTTTTTCTTTTGCTTTAGGCATTTTAAATTTCTCCATTTTCATTTGAAAATCGTTTTTCCTTTTGCCTTAGGCATTTTGACTTTTGCCTCACGCCCTTCGCCTTTCGCCTATCGCCTTTCGCCTTTCGCCTTCCGCTTTTCGCCTTTCGCCTTTCGCCTTTCGCCTTTCGCCTTTCGCCTTTCGCCTTTCGCCTTTCGCCTTTCGCCTTTCGCCTTTCGCCTTTCGCCTTTCGCCTTTCGCCTTTCGCCTTTCGCCTTTCGCCTTTCGTCTTTAGCCTTTCGCCTTTCGCCTTTCGGCTTTCGCCTTTCGCCTTTCGCCTTTCGCCTTTCGCCTTTCGCCTTTCGCCTTTCGCCTTTCGCCTTTCGCCTTTCGCCTTTCGCCTTTCGCCTTTCGCCTTTCGCCTTTCGCCTTTCGCCTTTCGCCTTTCGCCTTTCGCCTTTCGCCTTTCGCCTTTCGCCTTTCGCCTTTCGCCTTTCGCCTTTCGCCTTTCGCCTTTCGCCTTACGCCTTTCGCCTTTCGCCTTTCGCCTTTCGCCTTTCGCCTTTCGTCTTTAGCCTTTCGCCTTTCGCCTTTCGCCTTTCGCCTTTCGCCTTTCGCCTTTCGACTTTCGCCCTTCGCCTTTCGTCTTTCGCCTTTCGCAATTCGCCTTTAGCATTTCGCCTTTCGCCTTTCGCCTTTCGCCTTTCACCTTTCGCCTTACGCCTTTCGCCTTTCGCCTTTCGCCTTTCGCCTTTCGCCTTTCGCCTTTCGCCTTTCGCCTTTCGCCTTTCGCCTTTCGCTTTTCCCCTTTCGCCTTTCGCCTTTCGCCTTTCGCCTTTCGCCTTTCGCCTTTCGCCTTTCGCCTTTCGCCTTTCCCCTTTCGCCTTTCGCCTTTCGCCTTTCGCCTTTCGCCTTTCGCCTTTCGCCTTTCGCCTTTCGCTTTTCCCCTTTCGCCTTGGGCATTTTGACTTTTGCCTCTCGCCCTTCACCTTTTGCCTTTCGCCTTTCGCTTTCCGCCTTTCGCCTTTCGCCTTTCGCCTTTCGCCTTTCGCCTTTCGCCTTTCGCCTTTCGCCTTTCGCTTTTCCCCTTTCGCCTTGGGCATTTTGACTTTTGCCTCTCGCCCTTCACCTTTTGCTTTTCGCCTTTCGCTTTCCGCCTTTCGCATTTCGCCTTTCGCCTTTCGCCTTTCGCCTTTCGCCTTTCGCCTTTCGCCTTTCGCCTTTCGCCTTTCGCCTTTCGCCTTTCGCCTTTCGCCTTTCGCCTTTCGCCTTTCGCCTTTCGCCTTTCGCCTTTCGCCTTTCGCCTTTCGCCTTTCGCCTTACGCCTTTCGCCTTTCGCCTTTCGCCTTTCGCCTTTCGCCTTTCGTCTTTAGCCTTTCGCCTTTCGCCTTTCGCCTTTCGCCTTTCGCCTTTCGCCTTTCGCCTTTCGACTTTCGCCCTTCGCCTTTCGTCTTTCGCCTTTCGCAATTCGCCTTTAGCATTTCGCCTTTCGCCTTTCGCCTTTCGCCTTTCGCCTTTCACCTTTCGCCTTACGCCTTTCGCCTTTCGCCTTTCGCCTTTCGCCTTTCGCCTTTCGCCTTTCGCCTTTCGCCTTTCGCCTTTCGCCTTTCGCTTTTCCCCTTTCGCCTTTCGCCTTTCGCCTTTCGCCCGTCGCCTTTCGCCTTTCGCCTTTCGCCTTTCCCCTTTCGCCTTTCGCCTTTAGCATTTCGCCTTTCGCCTTTCGCCTTTCGCCTTTCACCTTTCGCCTTACGCCTTTCGCCTTTCGCCTTTCGCCTTTCGCCTTTCGCCTTTCGCCTTACGCCTTTCGCCTTTCGCCTTTCGCCTTTCGCCTTTCGCCTTTCGCTTTTCCCCTTTCGCCTTGGGCATTTTGACTTTTGCCTCTCGCCCTTCACCTTTTGCCTTTCGCCTTTCGCTTTCCGCCTTTCGCCTTTCGCCTTTCGCCTTTCACCTTTCGCCTTTCGCCTTTCGCCTTTCGCCTTTCGCCTTTCGCCTTTCGCCTTTCGCCTTTCACCTTCCGCCTTTCGCCTTTCGCCTTCCGCCTTTCGCCTTTCGCCTTTCGCCTTTCGCCTTTCGCCTTTCGCCTTACGCCTTTCGCCTTCCGCCTTTCGCCTTTCGCCTTTCGCCTTTCGCCTTTCACCTTTCGCCTTTCGCCTTTCGCCGTTTGCCTTTCGCCTTTCGCCTTTCGACTTTCGCCCTTCGCCTTTCGTCTTTCGCCTTTCGCATTTCGCCTTTAGCATTTTGAAATACGAATTTATAATTTCGAATTTTCCATTTCGCATTTTCAATTTCAACTTTTGTATATTATCTTTTGAATATCGTTTTTTCATTTGCTTTAGGCATTTTAAATTTCTCCATTTTCATTTGAAAATCGTTTTTCCTTTTGCCTTAGGCATTTTGACTTTTGCCTCACGCACTTCGCCTTTCGCCTTTCGCCTTACGCTTTTCACCTTCCGCCTTTCGCCTTTCGCCTTTCCTCTTTCGCCTTTCGCCTTTCCCCTTTCGCCTTCCGCCTTTCGCCTTTCGCCTTTCGCCTTTACCCTTTCGCCTTTCGCCTTTCGCCTTTCGCCTTTCGCCTTTCGCCTTTCGCCTTTCCCTTTTCGCCTTCCGCCTTTCGCCTTTCGGCTTTCGCCTTTCCCCTTCCGCCTTTCGCCTTTTGCATTTCGCGTTTCGCCTTTCGACTTTCGCCATTCGCCTTTCGTCTTTCGCCTTTCGCAATTCGCCTTTAGCATTTTGAAATACAAATTTATAATTTCGAATTTTCCATTTCGCATTTTCAATTTCAACTTTTGTATTTTATCTTTTGAATATCGTTTTTTCTTTTGCTTTAGGCATTTTAAATTTCTCCATTTTCATTTCATGTTTTGAAAATCATTTTTCCTTTTGCCTTCCGCTTTTCGCCTTTCGCCTTTCGCCTTCCGCCTTTCGCCTTTCGCCTTTCGCCTTTCGCCTTTTGCCTTTCGCCTTTCGCCTTTCGCCTTTCGCCTTTCGCCTTTCGCCTTTCTCCTTTCGCCTTTCGCCTTTCGCCTTTCGCCTTTCGCCTTTCGCCTTTCGCCTTTCGCCTTTCGCCTTTCGCCTTTCGCCTTTCGCCTTTCGCATTTCGCCTTTCGCCTTTCGCCTTTCGGCTTTCGCCTTTCGCCATTCGCCTTTCGCCTTTCGCCTTTCGACAATCGCCCTTCGCCTTTCGTCTTTTGCCTTTCGCATTTCGCTTTTAGCCTTTTGAAATACGAATTTATAATTTCGAATTTTCCATTTCGCATTTTCAATTTCAACTTTTGTATTTTATCTTTTGAATATCGTTTCTTCTTTTGCTTTAGGCATTTTAAATTTCTCCATTTTTATTTCATGTTTTGAAAATCGTTTTTCCTTTTGCCTTGGGCATTTTGACTTTTGCCTCTCGCCCTTCACCTTTCGCCTTTCGCCTTTCGCTTTCCGCCTTTCGCCTTTCGCCTTTCGCCTTTCGCCTTTCGCCTTTCGCCTTTCGCCTTTCGCCTTTCGCCTTGCGCCTTTCGCCTTTCGCCTTTCGCCTTTCACCTTCCGCCTTTCGCCTTTCGCCTTCCGCCTTTCGCCTTTCGCCTTTCGCCTTTCGCCTTTCGCCTTTCGCCTTTCGCCTTTCGCCTTTCGCCTTTCGCCTTTCGCCTTTCGCCTTTCGCCTTTCGCCTTTCGCCTTTCGCCTTTCACCTTTCGCCTTTCGCCTTTCGCCTTTTGCCTTTCGCCTTTCGCCTTTCGACTTTCGCCCTTCGCCCTTCGCCTTTCGTCTTTCGCCTTTCGCATTTCGCCTTTAGCATTTTGAAATACGAATTTATAATTTCGAATTTGCCATTTCGCATTTTCAATTTCAACTTTTGTATATTATCTTTTGAATATCGTTTTTTCTTTTGCTTTAGGCATTTTAAATTTCTCCATTTTCATTTGAAAATTGTTTTTCCTTTTGCCTTAGGCATTTTGACTTTTGCCTCACGCCCTTCGCCTTTCGCCTATCGCGTTTCGCCTTCCGCTTTTCGCCTTTCGCCTTTCGCCTTTCGCCTTTCGCCTTTCCCCTTTCGCCTTTCGCCTTTCGCCTTTCGCCTTTCGCCTTTCGACTTTCGCCCTTCGCCTTCCGCTTTTCGCCTTTCGCCTTTCGCCTTTCGCCTTTCGCCTTTCGCCTTTCGCCTTTCGCCTTTCGCCTTCCGCCTTTCGCCTTTCGCCTTTCGCCTTTCGCCTTTCGCCTTTCGCCTTTCGCCTTTCGCCTTTCGCCTTTCGCCTTTCGCCTTTCGCCTTTCGCCTCTCGCCTTTCGCCTTTCGCCTTTCGCCTTTCGCCTTTCGCCTTTCGCCTTTCGCCTTTCGCCTTTCGCCTTTCGCCTTTCGCCTTTCGCCTTTCGCCTTTCGCCTTTCGCCTTTCGCCTTTCGCCTTACGCATTTCGCCTTTCGCCTTTCGCCTTTCGCCTTTCGCCTTTCGCCTTTCGTCTTTAGCCTTTCGCCTTTCGCCTTTCGCCTTTCGCCTTTCGCC
Organism: Dioctria rufipes; assembly: GCA_963924295.1. Classification (NCBI taxonomy): domain Eukaryota; kingdom Metazoa; phylum Arthropoda; class Insecta; order Diptera; family Asilidae; genus Dioctria; species Dioctria rufipes. Next base: position 37,592 of record CAWUPM010000858.1, read on the forward strand.
TTTCGCCTTTCGCCTTTCGCCTTTCGCCTTTCGCCTTTCGCCTTTCGACTTTCGCCCTTCGCCTTTCGTCTTTCGCCTTTCGCAATTCGCCTTTAGCATTTCGCCTTTCGCATTTCGCCTTTCACCTTTCGCCTTACGCCTTTCGCCTTTCGCCTTTCGCCTTTCGCCTTTCGCCTTTCGCCTTTCGCCATTCGCTTTTCCCCTTTCGCCTTTCGCCTTTCGCCTTTCGCCTTTCGCCTTTCGCCTTTCGCCTTTCGCCTTTCGCCTTTCGCCTTTCGCCTTTCGCCTTTCGCCTTTCGCCTTTCCCCTTTCGCCTTTCGCCTTTCGCCTTTCGCCTTTCGCCTTTCGCCTTTCGCCTTTCGCCTTACGCCTGTCACCTTCCGCCTTTCGCCTTTCGCCTTTCGCCTTTCCCCTTTCGCCTTTCGCCTTTCCCCTTTCGCCTTCCGTCTTTCGCCTTTCGCCTTTCGCCTTTCGCCTTTCGCCTTTCGCCTTTCGCCTTTCGCCTTTCGCCTTTCGCCTTTCGCCTTTCGCCTTTCGCCTTTCGCCTTTCGCCTTTCGCCTTTCGCCTTTCGCCTTACGCCTTTCGCCTTTCGCCTTTCGCCTTTCGCCTTTCCCCTTTCGCCTTTCGCCTTTCGCCTTTTGCCTTTCGCCTTTCGCCTTTCGCCTTTCGCCTTTCGCCTTTCGCCTTTCGCCTTTCGCCTTTCGCCTTTCGCTTTTCGCCTTTCGCCTTTCGCCTTTCGCCTTTCGCCTTTCGCCTTTCGCCTTTCACCTTTCGCCTTTCGCCTTTCGCCTTTCGCCTTTCGACTTTCGCCTTTCGCCTTTCGCCTTTCGCCTTACGCCTTTCGCCTTTCGCCTTTCGCCTTTCGCCTTTCGCCTTTCGCCTTTCGCCTTTCGCCTTTCGCCTTTCGCCTTTCCCCTTTCGCCTTCCGCCTTTCGCCTTTCGCCTTTCGCCTTTCGCCTTTCGCCTTTCGCCTTTCCCCTTTCGCCTTTTGCCTTTTGCATTTCGCCTTTCGACTTTCGCCCTTCGCCTTTCGTCTTTCGCCTTTCGCAATTCGCCTTTAGCATTTTGAAATACAAATTTATAATTTCGAATTTTCCATTTCGCATTTTCAATTTCAACTTTTGTATTTTATCTTTTGAATATCGTTTTTTCTTTTGCTTTAGGCATTTTAAATTTCTCCATTTTCATTTCATGTTTTGAAAATCATTTTTCCTTTTGCCTTCCGCTTTTCGCCTTTCGCCTTTCGACTTTCGCCCTTCGCCTTTCGTCTTTCGCCTTTCGCAATTCGCCTTTAGCATTTCGCCTTTCGCCTTTCGCCTTTCGCCTTTCACCTTTCGCCTTACGCCTTTCGCCTTTCGCCTTTCGCCTTTCGCCATTCGCCTTTCGCCTTTCGCCTTTCCCCTTTCCCCTTTCGCCTTTCGCCTTTCGCCTTTCTCCTTTCGTCTTTCGCCTTTCGCCTTTCGCCTTTCCCCTTTCGCCTTCCGCCTTTCGCCTTTCCCCTTTCGCCTTTTGCCTTTTGCATTTCGCGTTTCGCCTTTCGACTTTCGCCCTTCGCTTTTCGTCTTTCGCCTTTCGCAATTCGCCTTTAGCATTTTGAAATACAAATTTATAATTTCGAATTTTCCATTTCGCATTTTCAATTTCAACTTTTGTATTTTATCGTTTGAATATCGTTTTTTCTTTTGCTTTAGGCATTTTAAATTTCTCCATTTTCATTTCATGTTTTGAAAATCGTTTTTCCTTTTGCCTTCCGCTTTTCGCCTTTCGCCTTTCGCCTTTAGCCTTTCGGCTTTCGCCTTTCGCCTTTCGCCTTTCGCCTTTCGCCTTTCGCCTTTCGCCTTTCGCCTTTCGCCTTTCGCCTTTCGCCTTTCACCTTCCGCCTTTCGCCTTTCACCTTCCGCCTTTCACCTTCCGCCTTTCGCCTTTCGCCTTTCGCCTTTCGCCTTTCGCCTTTCGCCTTTCGCCTTTCACCTTCCGCCTTTCGCCTTTCGCCTTTCGCCTTTCGCCTTTCGCCTTTCGCCTTTCGCCTTTCGCCTTTCGCCTTTCGCCTTTCGCCATTCGCCTTTCGCATTTCGACTTTCGCCCTTCACCTTTCGTCTTTCGCCTTTCGCATTTCGCCTTTAGCCTTTTGAAATACGAATCTGTAATTTCGAATTTTCCATTTCGCATTTTCAGTTTCAACTTTTGTATTTTATATTTTGAATATCGTTTTTTTCTTTTGCTTTAGGCATTTCAAATTTCCCCATTTTTATTTCATGTTTTGAAAATCGTTTTTCCTTTTCCTTAGGCATTTTGAATTTGCCTTTCGCCTTTCGCCTTTCGCCTTTCGCCTTTCGCCTTTCGCCTTTCACCTTCCGTGTTTCGCCTTTCGCCTTTCGCCTTTCGCCCTTCGCCTTTCGCCTTTCGCCTTTCGCCTTTCGCCTTTCGCCTTTCGCTTTACGCCTTTCGCCTTACGCCTTTCGCCTTTCGCCTTTCGCCCTTCGCCTTTCACCTTCCGCCTTTCGCCTTTCGCCTTTCGCCTTTCCCCTTTCGCCTTTCGCCTTTCGACTTTCGCCTCTCGCCTTTCGCCTTTCGCCTTTCGCCTTTCGCCGTTCGCCTTTCGCCTTTCGCCTTTCGCCTTTCGTCTTTCGCCTTTCGCCTTTCGCCTTTTGCCTTTCGCCTTTCGCCTTTCGACTTTCGCCCTTCGCCTTTCGTCTTTCGCCTTTCGCCTTTCGCAATTCGCCTTTAGCATTTTGAAATACAAATTTATAATTTCGAATTTTCCATTTCGCATTTTCAATTTCAACTTTTGTATTTTATCTTTTGAATATCGTTTTTTCTTTTGCTTTAGGCATTTTAAATTTCTCCATTTTCATTTCATGTTTTGAAAATCGTTTTTCCTTTTGCCTTCCGCTTTTCGCCTTTCGCCTTTCGCCTTTCGCCTTTCGCCTTTCGCCTTTCGCCTTTCGCCTTTCGCCTTTCGCCTTTCGCCTTTCGCCTTTCGCCTTTCGCCTTTCGCCTTTCGCCTTTCGCATTTCGCCTTTCGCCTTTCGTCTTTCACCTTCCGCTTTTCGCCTTTCGCCTTTGGCCTTTCGCCTTTCGACTTTCGCCTTTCGCCTTTCGCCTTTCGCCATTCGCCTTTCGCCTTTCGCCTTTCGCCTTTCGCCTTTCACCTTCCGCCTTTCGCCTTTCGCCATTCGCCTTTCGCCTTTCGCCTTTCGCCTTTCGCCTTTCGCCTTTCGCCTTTCGTCTTTCGCCTTTCGCCTTTCGCCTTTCGCCTTTCGCCTTTCACCTTCCGCCTTTCGCCTTTCGCCTTTCGCCTTTCGCCTTTCGCCTTTCGCCTTTCACCTTCCGCCTTTCGCCTTTCGCCTTTCGCCTTTCGCCTTTCGCCTTTCGCCTTTCGCCTTTCGCCTTTCGCCTTTCGCCTTTCGCCTTTCGCCTTTCGCCTTTCGCCTTTCGCCTTTCGCCTTTCGACTTTCGCCTTTCGCCTTTCGGCTTTCGCTTTTCGCCTTTCGCCTTTCGCCTTTCGCCTTTCGCCTTTCGCCTTTCGCCTTTCGCCTTTCGCCTTTCGCCTTTCGCCTTTCGCCTTTCGCCTTTCGCTTTCGCCTTTCGCCTTTCGCCTTTCGCCTTTCGCCATTCGCCTTTCGCATTTCGACTTTCGCCCTTCGCCTTTCGCCTTTCGCCTTTCGCCTTTCGCCTTTCGCCTTTCGCCTTTCGCCTTTCGCCTTTCGCCTTTCGCCTTTCGCCTTTCGCCATTCGCCTTTCGCATTTCGACTTTCGCCCTTCGCCTTTCGTCTTTCGCCTTTCGCATTTCGCCTTTAGCCTTTTGAAATACGAATCTATATTTTCGAATTTTCCATTTCGCATTTTCAATTTCAACTTTTGTATTTTATATTTTGAATATCGTTTTTTCTTTTGCTTTAGGCATTTCAAATTTCTCCATTTTTATTTCATGTTTTGAAAATCGTTTTTCCTTTTGCCTTAGGCATTGTGAATTTGCCTCTCGCCCCTCTCCTTTCGCCTTTCGCCTTCCGCCTTTCGCCTTTCGCCTTTCGCCTTTCGCCTTTCGCCTTTCGCCTTTCGCCTTTCGCCTTTCGCCTTACGCCTTTCGCCTTTCGCCTTTCGCCTTTCGCCTTTCGCCTTACGCCTTTCGCCTTTCGCCTTTCGCCTTTCGCCTTTCGCCTTTCGCCTTTCGCCTTTCGCCTTTCGCCTTTCACCTTTCGCCTTTCGCCTTTCGCCTTTCGCCTTTCGCCTTTCGCCTTTCGCCTTTCGCCTTTCGCCTTTCGCCTTTCGCCTTTCCCCTTTCGCTTTCGCCTTTCGCCTTTCGCCCTTCGCCTTTCGTCTTTCGCCTTTCGCATTTCGCCTTTAGCCTTTTGAAATACGAATCTATAATTTCGAATTTTCCATTTCGCATTTTCAATTTCAACTTTTGTATTTTATATTTTGAATATCGTTTTTTCTTTTGCTTTAGGCATTTCAAATTTCTCCATTTTTATTTCATGTTTTGAAAATCGTTTTTCCTTTTGCCTTAGGCATTTTGAATTTGCCTCTCGCCCCTCGCCTTTCGCCTTTCGCCTTTCGCCTTTCGCTTTCGCCTTTCGCCTTTCGCCTTTCGCCTTTCGCCTTTCGCCATTCGCCTTACGCCTTTCGCCTTTCGCCTTTCGCCTTTCGCCTTTCGCCTTTCGCCTTTCGCCTTTCACCTTTCGCCTTTCGCCTTTCGCCTTTCGCCTTTCGCCTTTCGCCTTTCGCCTTTCGCCTTTCGCCTTTCGCCTTTCGCCTTTCCCCTTTCGCTTTCGCCTTTCGCCTTTCGCCCTTCGCCTTTCGTCTTTCGCCTTTCGCAATTCGCCTTTAGCATTTTGAAATACAAATTTATAATTTCGAATTTTCCATTTCGCATTTTCAATTTCAACTTTTGTATTTTATCTTTTGAATATCGTTTTTTCTTTTGCTTTAGGCATTTTAAATTTCTCCATTTTCATTTCATGTTTTGAAAATCATTTTTCCTTTTGCCTTTCGCCTTTCGCCTTTCCTCTTTCGCCTTTCGCCTTTCACCTTTCGCCTTTAACCTTTCGCCTTTTGCCTTTCGCCTTTCGCCTTTCGACTTTCGCCCTTCGCCTTTCGTCTTTCGCCTTTCGCATTTCGCCTTTAGCATTTTGAAAAACGGATTTATAATTTCGAATTTTCCATTTCGCATTTTCAATTTCAACTTTTGTATATTATCTTTTGAATATCGTTTTTTCTTTTGCTTTAGGCATTTTAAATTTCTCCATTTTCATTTGAAAATCGTTTTTCCTTTTGCCTTAGGCATTTTGACTTTTGCCTCACGCCCTTCGCCTTTCGCCTTTCGCCTTTCGCCTTTCGCCTTTCACCTTCCGCCTTTCGCCTTTCGCCTTCCGCCTTTCGCCTTTCGCCTTTCGCCTTTCGCCTTTCACCTTTCGCCTTTAACCTTTCGCCTTTTGCCTTTCGCCTTTCGCCTTTCGACTTTCGCCCTTCGCCTTTCGTCTTTCGCCTTTCGCATTTCGCCTTTAGCATTTTGAAAAACGGATTTATAATTTCGAATTTTCCATTTCGCATTTTCAATTTCAACTTTTGTATATTATCTTTTGAATATCGTTTTTTCTTTTGCTTTAGGCATTTTAAATTTCTCCATTTTCATTTGAAAATCGTTTTTCCTTTTGCCTTAGGCATTTTGACTTTTGCCTCACGCCCTTCGCCTTTCGCCTATCGCCTTTCGCCTTTCGCCTTCCGCTTTTCGCCTTTCGCCTTTCGCCTTTCGCCTTTCGCCTTTCGCCTTTCGCCTTTCGCCTTTCGCCTTTCGCCTTTCGGCTTTCGCCTTTCGCCTTTCGCCTTTCGCCTTTCGCCTTTCGCCTTTCGCCTTTCGTCTTTAGCCTTTTGCCTTTCGCCTTTCGCCTTTCGCCTTTCGCCTTTCGCCTTACGCCTTTCGCCTTTCGCCTTTCGCCTTTCGCCTTTCGCCTTTCGTCTTTAGCCTTTCGCCTTTCGCCTTTCGCCTTTCGCCTTTCGCCTTTCGACTTTCGCCCTTCGCCTTTCGTCTTTCGCCTTTCGCAATTCGCCTTTAGCATTTCGCCTTTCGCCTTTCGCCTTTCGCCTTTCACCTTTCGCCTTACGCCTTTCGCCTTTCGCCTTTCGCCTTTCGCCTTTCGCCTTTCGCCTTTCGCCTTTCGCCTTTCGCCTTTCGCCTTTCGCTTTTCCCCTTTCGCCTTTCGCCTTTCGCCTTTCGCCTTTCGCCTTTCGCCTTTCGCCTTTCGCCTTTCGCCTTTCCCCTTTCGCCTTTCGCCTTTCGCCTTTCGCCTTTCGCCTTTCGCCTTTCGCTTTTCCCCTTTCGCCTTGGGCATTTTGACTTTTGCCTCTCGCCCTTCACCTTTTGCCTTTCGCCTTTCGCTTTCCGCCTTTCGCCTTTCGCCTTTCGCCTTTCGCCTTTCGCCTTTCGCCTTTCGCCTTTCGCTTTTCCCCTTTCGCCTTGGGCATTTTGACTTTTGCCTCTCGCCCTTCACCTTTTGCCTTTCGCCTTTCGCTTTCCGCCTTTCGCCTTTCGCCTTTCGCCTTTCGCCTTTCGCCTTTCGCCTTTCACCTTTCGCCTTTAACCTTTCGCCTTTTGCCTTTCGCCTTTCGCCTTTCGACTTTCGCCCTTCGCCTTTCGTCTTTCGCCTTTCGCATTTCGCCTTTAGCATTTTGAAAAACGGACTTATAATTTCGAATTTTCCATTTCGCATTTTCAATTTCAACTTTTGTATATTATCTTTTGAATATCGTTTTTTCTTTTGCTTTAGGCATTTTAAATTTCTCCATTTTCATTTGAAAATCGTTTTTCCTTTTGCCTTAGGCATTTTGAGTTTTGCCTCACGCCCTTCGCCTTTCGCCTATCGCCTTTCGCCTTTCGCCTTCCGCTTTTCGCCTTTCGCCTTTCGCCTTTCGCCTTTCGCCTTTCGCCTTTCGCCTTTCGCCTTTCGCCTTTCGCCTTTCGCCTTTCGCCTTTCGCCTTTCGCCTTTCGCCTTTCGCCTTTCGCCTTTCGTCTTTAGCCTTTCGCCTTTCGCCTTTCGGCTTTCGCCTTTCGGCTTTCGCCTTTCGCCTTTCGCCTTTCGCCTTTCGCCTTTCGCCTTTCGCCTTTCGCCTTTCGCCTTTCGCCTTTCGCCTTTCGCCTTTCGCCTTTCGCCTTTCGCCTTTCGCCTTTCGCCTTTCGCCTTTCGCCTTTCGCCTTTCGCCTTTCGCCTTTCGCCTTTCGCCTTTCGCCTTACGCCTTTCGCCTTTCGCCTTTCGCCTTTCGCCTTTCGCCTTTCGCCTTTCGTCTTTAGCCTTTCGCCTTTCGCCTTTCGCCTTTCGCCTTTCGCCTTTCGCCTTTCGACTTTCGCCCTTCGCCTTTCGTCTTTCGCCTTTCGCAATTCGCCTTTAGCATTTCGCCTTTCGCCTTTCGCCTTTCGCCTTTCACCTTTCGCCTTACGCCTTTCGCCTTTCGCCTTTCGCCTTTCGCCTTTCGCCTTTCGCCTTTCGCCTTTCGCCTTTCGCCTTTCGCCTTTCGCTTTTCCCCTTTCGCCTTTCGCCTTTCGCCTTTCGCCTTTCGCCTTTCGCCTTTCGCCTTTCGCCTTTCGCCTTTCCCCTTTCGCCTTTCGCCTTTCGCCTTTCGCCTTTCGCCTTTCGCCTTTCGCCTTTCGCCTTTCGCTTTTCCCCTTTCGCCTTGGGCATTTTGACTTTTGCCTCTCGCCCTTCACCTTTTGCCTTTCGCCTTTCGCTTTCCGCCTTTCGCCTTTCGCCTTTCGCCTTTCGCCTTTCGCCTTTCGCCTTTCGCCTTTCGCCTTTCGCCTTTCGCCTTTCGCTTTTCCCCTTTCGCCTTGGGCATTTTGACTTTTGCCTCTCGCCCTTCACCTTTTGCTTTTCGCCTTTCGCTTTCCGCCTTTCGCATTTCGCCTTTCGCCTTTCGCCTTTCGCCTTTCGCCTTTCGCCTTTCGCCTTTCGCCTTTCGCCTTTCGCCTTTCGCCTTTCGCCTTTCGCCTTTCGCCTTTCGCCTTTCGCCTTTCGCCTTTCGCCTTTCGCCTTTCGCCTTTCGCCTTACGCCTTTCGCCTTTCGCCTTTCGCCTTTCGCCTTTCGCCTTTCGTCTTTAGCCTTTCGCCTTTCGCCTTTCGCCTTTCGCCTTTCGCCTTTCGCCTTTCGCCTTTCGCAATTCGCCTTTAGCATTTCGCCTTTCGCCTTTCGCCTTTCGCCTTTCGCCTTTCACCTTTCGCCTTACGCCTTTCGCCTTTCGCCTTTCGCCTTTCGCCTTTCGCCTTTCGCCTTTCGCCTTTCGCCTTTCGCCTTTCGCCTTTCGCCTTTCGCCTTTCGCCTTTCGCTTTTCCCCTTTCGCCTTTCGCCTTTCGCCTTTCGCCCGTCGCCTTTCGCCTTTCGCCTTTCGCCTTTCCCCTTTCGCCTTTCGCCTTTAGCATTTCGCCTTTCGCCTTTCGCCTTTCGCCTTTCACCTTTCGCCTTACGCCTTTCGCCTTTCGCCTTTCGCCTTTCGCCTTTCGCCTTTCGCCTTACGCCTTTCGCCTTTCGCCTTTCGCCTTTCGCCTTTCGCTTTTCCCCTTTCGCCTTGGGCATTTTGACTTTTGCCTCTCGCCCTTCACCTTTTGCCTTTCGCCTTTCGCTTTCCGCCTTTCGCCTTTCGCCTTTCGCCTTTCGCCTTTCACCTTTCGCCTTTCGCCTTTCGCCTTTCGCCTTTCGCCTTTCGCCTTTCGCCTTTCGCCTTTCACCTTCCGCCTTTCGCCTTTCGCCTTCCGCCTTTCGCCTTTCGCCTTTCGCCTTTCGCCTTTCGCCTTTCGCCTTTCGCCTTACGCCTTTCGCCTTCCGCCTTTCGCCTTTCGCCTTTCGCCTTTCGCCTTTCACCTTTCGCCTTTCGCCTTTCGCCGTTTGCCTTTCGCCTTTCGCCTTTCGACTTTCGCCCTTCGCCTTTCGTCTTTCGCCTTTCGCATTTCGCCTTTAGCATTTTGAAATACGAATTTATAATTTCGAATTTTCCATTTCGCATTTTCAATTTCAACTTTTGTATATTATCTTTTGAATATCGTTTTTTCATTTGCTTTAGGCATTTTAAATTTCTCCATTTTCATTTGAAAATCGTTTTTCCTTTTGCCTTAGGCATTTTGACTTTTGCCTCACGCACTTCGCCTTTCGCCTTTCGCCTTACGCTTTTCACCTTCCGCCTTTCGCCTTTCGCCTTTCCTCTTTCGCCTTTCGCCTTTCCCCTTTCGCCTTCCGCCTTTCGCCTTTCGCCTTTCGCCTTTACCCTTTCGCCTTTCGCCTTTCGCCTTTCGCCTTTCGCCTTTCGCCTTTCGCCTTTCCCTTTTCGCCTTCCGCCTTTCGCCTTTCGGCTTTCGCCTTTCCCCTTCCGCCTTTCGCCTTTTGCATTTCGCGTTTCGCCTTTCGACTTTCGCCCTTCGCCTTTCGTCTTTCGCCTTTCGCATTTCGCCTTTAGCATTTTGAAATACGAATTCATAATTTCGAATTTTCCATTTCGCATTTTCAATTTCAACTTTTGTATATTATCTTTTGAATATCGTTTTTTCTTTTGCTTTAGGCATTTTAAATTTCTCCATTTTCATTTGAAAATCGTTTTTCCTTTTGCCTTAGGCATTTTGACTTTTGCCTCACGCCCTTCGCCTTTCGCCTTTCGCCTTTCGCCTTCCGCTTTTCGCCTTTCGCCTTTCGCCTTTCACCTTTCGCCTTTCGCCTTTCTTTCGCCATTCGCCTTTCGCCTTTCGCCTTTCGCCTTTCGCCTTTCGCCTTTCGCCTTTCGCCTTTCGCCTTTCGCCTTCCGCCTTACGCCTTTCACCTTCCGCCTTTCGCCTTTCGCCTTTCGCCTTTCCCCTTTCGCCTTTCGCCTTTCGCCTTTCGCCTTTCGCCTTTCGACTTTCGCCATTCGCCTTTCGCCTTTCGCCTTTCGCCTTTCGCCGTTCGCCTTTCGCCTTTCGCCTTTCGCCTTTCGCCTTTCACCTTTCGCCTTTCGCCTTTCACCTTTCGCCTTTCGCCTTTCACCTTTCGCCTTTCGCCTTTCGCCTTTTGCATTTCGCCTTTCGCCTTTCGACTTTTGCCCTTCGCCTTTCGTCTTTCGCCTTTCGCAATTCGCCTTTAGCATTTTGAAATACAAATTTATAATTTCGAATTTTCCATTTCGCATTTTCAATTTCAACTTTTGTATTTTATCTTTTGCTTTAGGCATTTTAAATTTCTCCATTTTCATTTCATGTTTTGAAAATCGTTTTTCCTTTTGCCTTCCGCTTTTCGCCTTTAGCCTTTCGCCTTTCGCCTTTCGCCTTTCGCCTTTCGCCTTTCGCCTTTCGCCCTTCGCCTTTCGCCTTTAGCCTTTCGCCTTTCGCCTTTCGCCTTTCGCCTTTCGCCTTTCGCCTTTCGCCCTTCGCCTTTCGCCTTTCGCCTTCCGCCTTTCGCCTTTCGCCTTTCGCCTTCGCCTTTCGCCTTTCGCCTTTCACCTTTCGCCTTTCGCCTTTCGCCTTTCGCCTTTCGCAATTCGCCTTTCGCCTTTCGCCTTTCGCCTTTCGCCTTTCGCCTTTCGCCTTTCGCCTTTCGCCTTTCGCCTTTCGCCTTTCGCCTATCGCCTTTCGCCTTTCGCCATTCGCCTTTCGCCTTTCGCCTTTCGCCTTTCGACTTTCGCTTTTCGCCTTTCGCCTTTCGCCTTTCGCCTTTCGCCTTTCGCCTTTCGCCTTTCGCCTTTCGCCTTTCGCCTTTCGCCTTTCGCCTTTCGCCTTTCGCCTTTCGCCTTTCGCCTTTCGCCTTTCGCCTTTCGCCTTTCGCCTTTCGCCTTTTGCCTTTTTCGCCTTTCGCCTTTCGCCTTTCACCTTCCGCCTTTCGCCTTTCGCCTTTCGCCTTTCGCCTTTCGCCTTTCGCCTTTCGCCTTTCGCCTTTCGCTTTCGCCTTTCGCCTTTCGCATTTCGCCTTTAGCCTTTTGAAATACGAATTTATAATATCGAATTTTCCATTTCGAATTTTCAATTTCAACTTTTGTATTTTATCTTTTGAATATCGTTTTTTCTTTTGCTTTAGGCATTTTAAATTTCTCCATTTTTATGTCATGTTTTGAAAATCGTTTTTCATTTTGACTTAGGCATTTTGAATTTTGCCTCTCGCCCTTCGCCTTTCGCCTTTCGCTTTCGCCTTTCGCCTTTCGTCTTTCGCCTTTCGCCTTTCGCCTTTCGCCTTTCGCCTTTCGCCTTTCGCCTTTCGCCTTTCACCTTTCGCCTTTCGCCTTTCGCCTTCCGCCTTTCACCTTTCGCCTTTCGCCTTTCGCCTTTCGCCTTTCGCCTTCCGCCTGTCGCCTTTCGCCTTTCGCCTTTCGCCTTTCGCATTTCGCCTTCCTCCTTTCGCCTTTCGCCTTTCGCCTTTCGCCTTTCGCCTTTCGCCTTTCGCCTTTCGCCTTTCGCCTTTCGCCTTTCGCCTTTCGCCTTTCGCCTTTCGCCTTTCGCCTTTCGCCTTTCGCTTTTCGCCTTTCGCCTTTCGCCTTTCGCCTTCCTCCTTTCGCCTTTCGCCTTTCGCCTTTCGCCTTTCGCCTTCCGCCTTTCGCCTTTCGCCTTTCGCCTTTCGCCTTTCGCCTTTCGGCTTTCGCCTTTCGCCTTTCACCTTCCGCCATTCGCCTTTCGCCTTTCGCCTTTCGCCTTCCACCTTCCGCCTTTCGCTTTTCACCTTTCGCCTTTCGCCTTTCGCCTTTCGCGTTTTGCCTTTCGACTTTCGCCCTTCGCCTTTCGTCTTTCGCCTTTCGCATTTCGCCTTTAGCATTTTGAAATACGAATTTATAATTTCGAATTTTCCATTTCGCATTTTCAATTTCAACTTTTGTATTTTATCTTTTGAATATCGTTTTTTCTTTTGCTTTAGGCATTTTAAATTTCTCCATTTTCATTTCATGTTTTGAAAATCGTTTTTCCTTTTGCCTTCCGCTTTTCGCCTTTAGCCTTTCGCCTTTCGCCTTTCGCCTTTCGCCTTTCGCCTTTCGCCCTTCGCCTTTCGCCTTTAGCCTTTCGCCTTTCGCCTTTCGCCTTTCGCCTTTCGCCTTTCGCCTTTCGCCCTTCGCCTTTCGCCTTTCGCCTTCCGCCTTTCGCCTTTCGACTTTCGCCTTTCGCCTTTCGCCTTTCGCCTTTCGCCTTTCGCCTTTCGCCTTTCGCCTTTCACATTTCGCCTCTAGCCCTTCGCCTTTCGCCTTTCGCCTTCCGCCTTTCGCCTTTCACCTTTCGCCTTTCGCCTTTCGCCTTTCGCCTTTCGCAATTCGCCTTTCGCCTTTCGCCTTTCGCCTTTCGCCTTTCGCCTTTCGCCTTTCGCCTTTCGCCTATCGCCTTTCGCCTTTCGCCATTCGCCTTTCGCCTTTCGCCTTTCGCCTTTCGACTTTCGCTTTTCGCCTTTCGCCTTTCGCCTTTCGCCTTTCGCCTTTCGCCTTTCGCCTTTCGCCTTTCGCCTTTCGCCTTTCGCCTTTCGCCTTTCGCCTTTCGCCTTTCGCCTTTCGCCTTTCGCCTTTCGCCTTTCGCCTTTCGCCTTTCGCCTTTCGCCTTTCGCCTTTCGCCTTTTGCCTTTTTCGCCTTTCGCCTTTCGCCTTTCACCTTCCGCCTTTCGCCTTTCGCCTTTCGCCTTTCGCCTTTCGCCTTTCGCCTTTCGCCTTTCGCCTTTCGCCTTTCGCTTTCGCCTTTCGCCTTTCGCATTTCGCCTTTAGCCTTTTGAAATACGAATTTATAATATCGAATTTTCCATTTCGAATTTTCAATTTCAACTTTTGTATTTTATCTTTTGAATATCGTTTTTTCTTTTGCTTTAGGCATTTTAAATTTCTCCATTTTTATGTCATGTTTTGAAAATCGTTTTTCATTTTGACTTAGGCATTTTGAATTTTGCCTCTCGCCCTTCGCCTTTCGCCTTTCGCCTTTCGCTTTCGCCTTTCGCCTTTCATCTTTCGCCTTTCGCCTTTCGCCTTTCGCCTTTCGCCTTTCGCCTTTCGCCTTTCACCTTTCGCCTTTCGCCTTTCGCCTTCCGCCTTTCACCTTTCGCCTTTCGCCTTTCGCCTTTCGCCTTTCGCCTTCCGCCTGTCGCCTTTCGCCTTTCGCCTTTCGCCTTTCGCATTTCGCCTTCCTCCTTTCGCCTTTCGCCTTTCGCCTTTCGCCTTTCGCCTTTCGCCTTTCGCCTTTCGCCTTTCGCCTTTCGCCTTTCGCCTTTCGCCTTTCGCCTTTCGCCTTTCGCCTTTCGCCTTTCGCCTTTCGCCTTTCGCCTTTCGCTTTTCGCCTTTCGCCTTTCGCCTTCCTCCTTTCGCCTTTCGCCTTTCGCCTTTCGCCTTTCGCCTTTCGCCTTTCGCCTTTCGCCTTTCGCCTTTCGCCTTTCGCCTTTCACCTTCCGCCATTCGCCTTTCGCCTTTCGCCTTTCACCTTCCGCCTTTCGCTTTTCACCTTTCGCCTTTCGCCTTTCGCCTTTCGCGTTTTGCCTTTCGACTTTCGCCCTTCGCCTTTCGTCTTTCGCCTTTCGCATTTCGCCTTTAGCATTTTGAAATACGAATTTATAATTTCGAATTTTCCATTTCGCATTTTCAATTTCAACTTTTGTATTTTATCTTTTGAATATCGTTTTTTCTTTTGCTTTAGGCATTTTAAATTTCTCCATTTTCATTTCATGTTTTGAAAATCGGTTTTCCTTTTGCCTTAGGCATTTTGACTTTTGCCTCTCGCCCTTCGCCTTTCGCTTTTCGCCTTTCGCCTTTCGCCTTTCGCCTTCCGCTTTTCACCTTTCGCCTTTCACTTTCCGCCTTTCGCCTTTCGCCTTTCGCCTTTCGCCTTTCGCCTTTCGCCTTTCGCCTTTCACCTTCCGCCATTCGGCTTTCGCCTTTCGCCTTTAGCCTTTCGCCTTTCGCTTTTCGCCTTTCGCCTTTCGCCTTTCGCCTTTCGCCTTTCGCCTTTCTCCTTTCGCCTTTCGCCTTTCGCCTTTCGCCTTTCGCCTTTCGCCTTTCGCCTTTCGTCTTTCGCCTTTCGCCTTTCGCTTTCGCCTTTCGCCTTTCGCCTTTCGCCTTTCGCCTTTCGCCTTTAGCCTTTCGCCTTTCGCCTTTCACCTTTCGCCTTTCGCCTTTCGCCTTCCGCTTTTCACCTTTCGCCTTTCGCCTTTCGCCTTTCGCTTTTCGCCTTCCGCCTTTCGACTTTCGCCTATCGCCTTTCGCCTTTCGCCTTTCACCTTCCGCCATTCGCCTTTCGCATTTCGCCCTTCGCCTTTCGCCTTTCACCTTCCGCCTTTCGCCTTTCGCCTTTCGCCTTTCGCCTTTCGCATTTCGCCTTTCGCCTTTCGCCTTTCGCCTTTCGCCTTTCGCCTTTCACCTTTCGCCTTTCGCCTTTCACCGTTCGCCTTTCGCCTTTCGCGTTTTGCCTTTCGACTTTCGCCCTTCGCCTTTCGTCTTTCGCCTTTCGCATTCCGCCTTTAGCATTTTGAAATACGAATTTATAATATCGAATTTTCCATTTCGCATTTTCAATTTCAACTTTTGTATTTTATCTTTTGAATATTGTTTTTTCTTTTGCTTTAGGCATTTTAAATTTCTCCATTTTCATTTCATGTTTTGAAAATCGGTTTTCCTTTTGCCTTAGGCATTTTGACTTTTGCCTCTCGCCCTTCGCCTTTCGCCTTTCGCCTTTCGCCTTTCGCCTATCGCCTTCCGCTTTTCACCTTTCGCCTTTCGCCTTTCGCCTTTCGCCTTTCACTTTCCGCCTTTCGCCTTTCGCCTTTCGCCTTTCGCCTTTCGCCTTTCACCTTTCGCCTTTCGTCTTTCGCCTTTCGCCTTTCGCCTTTCGCCTTTCGCCATTCGCCTTTCGCCTTTCGACAATCGCCCTTCGCCTTTCGTCTTTCGCCTTTCGCATTTCGCCTTTAGCCTTTTGAAATACGAATTTATAATTTCGAATTTTCCATTTCGCATTTTCAATTTCAACTTTTGTATTTTATCTTTTGAATATCGTTTTTTCTTTTGCTTTAGGCATTTTAAATTTCTCCATTTTTATTTCATGTTTTGAAAATCGTTTTTCCTTTTGCTTAGGCATTTTGACTTTTGCCTCTCGCCCTTCACCTTTCGCCTTTCGCCTTTCGCCTTCCGCCTTCCGCCTTTCGCCTTCCACCTTTCGCCTTTGGCCTTTCACTTTTCGCCTTTCGCCTTCCGCCTTTCGCCTTTCGCCTTCCGCCTTTCGCCTTTCGCCTTTCGCCTTTCGCCTTTCGCCTTTCGCCTTTCGCCTTTCGCCTTTCGCCTTTCGCCTTTCACCTTTCGCCTTTCGCCTTTCGCCTTTCACCTTTCGCCTTTCGCCTTTCGCCTTTCGCCTTTCGCCTTTCGCGTTTCGCTTTCTCTTTTCGCCTTTCGCCTTTCGCCTTTTGCCTTTCGCCTTTCGTCTTTCGCCCTTCGCCTTTCGTCTTTCGCCTTTCGCATTTCGCCTTTAGCATTTTGAAATACGAATTCATAATTTCGAATTTACCATTTCGCATTTTCAATTTCAACTTTTGTATATTATCTATTGAATATCGTTTTTTCTTTTGCTTTAGGCATTTTAAATTTCTCCATTTTCATTTGAAAATCGTTTTTCCTTTTGCCTTAGGCATTTTGACTTTTGCCTCACGCCCTTCGCCTTTCGCCTTTCGCCTATCGCCTTTCGCCTTTCGCCTTCCGCTTTTCGCCTTTCGCCTTTCGCCTTTCACCTTTCGCCTTTCGCCTTTCGCCTTTCGCCTTTCGCCTTTCGCCTTTCGCCTGTCGCCTTTCGTCTTTCGCCTTTCGCCTTTCGCCTTCCGCTTTTCACCTTTCGCTTTGGCCTTTCGCCTTTCGCCTTTCGCCTTTCGCCTTTCGCCTTTCGCCTTTCGCCTTTCACCTTCCGCCTTTCGCCTTTCGCCTTTCGCCTTTCGCCTTACGCCTTTCACCTTCCGCCTTTCGCATTTCGCCTTTCCCCTTTCGCCTTCCGCCTTTCGCCTTTCGCCTTTCGTCTTTCGCCTTTCGCGTTTCGCCTTTCGCCTTTCGCCTTTCGCCTTTTGCATTTCGCCTTTCGCCTTTCGACTTTCGTCCTTCGCCTTTCGCCTTTCGCCTTTCGCCTTTCGCCTTTCGCCTTTCACCTTTCGCCTTTCGCCTTTCGCCTTTCACCTTTCGCCTTTCGCCTTTCGCCTTTCGCCTTTTGCCTTTCGCCTTTCGCCTTTCGACTTTCGCCCTTCACCTTTCGTCTTTCGCTTTCGCATTTCGCCTTTAGCATTTTGAAATACAAATTTCTAATTTCTAATTTTCCATTTCGCATTTTCAATTTCAACTTTAGTATTTTATCTTTTGAATATCGTTTTTTCTCCATTTTTATTTCATGTTTTGAAAATCGTTTTTCATTTTGCCTTAGGCATTTTGACTTTTGCCTTTCGCCCTTCGCCTTTCGCCTTCCGCCTTTCGCCTTTCGCGTTTCGCCTTCCGCCTTTCGCCTTTCGCCTTTCGCCTTTCTCCTTTCGCCTTTCGCCTTTCGCCTTTCGCCTTTCGCCTTTCGCCTTTCGCCTTTCGCCTTTCGCCTTTCGCCTTTCGCCTTTGACCTTTCGCCTTTCGCCTTTCAACTTTCGCCTTTCGCCTTTCGCCTTTTGCCTTTCGCCTTTCGCCTTTCGACTTTCGCCCTTCGCCTTTCGTCTTTCGCCTTTCGAATTTCGCCTTTAGCATTTTGAAATACAAATTCATAATTTCTAATTTTCCATTTCGCATTTTCAATTTCAACTTTAGTATTTTATCTTTTGAATATCGTTTTTTCTTTTGCTTTAGGCATTTTAAATTTCTCCATTTTAATTTCTAGTTTTGAAAATCGTTTTTCATTTTGCCTTAGGCATTTTGACTTTTGCCTCTCGCCCTTCGCCTTTCGCCTTTTGCCTTCTGCCTTTCGCCTTTCGCCTTCCGCCTTTCGCCTTTCGCCTTTCACCTTTCGCCTTTCGCCTTTCTCCTTTCGCCTTTCGCCTTTCGCCTTTCGCCTTTCGCCTTTCGCCTTTCGCCTTTCGCCTTTCGCCTTTCGCCTTTCGCCTTTCGCCTTTCGCCTTTCGCCTTTCGCCTTTCGCCTTTCGCCTTTCACCTTTCGCCTTTCGCCTTTCGCCTTTCAACTTTCGCCTTTCGCCTTTTCCTTTCGCCTTTCGCCTTTCGAATTTCGCCCTTCGCCTTTCGTCTTTCGCCTTTCGCATTTCGCCTTTAGCATTTTGAAATACAAATTTATAATTTCGACTTTTCCATTTCGTATTTTAATTTCAACTTTTGTATTTTATCTTTTGAATATCGTTTTTTCTTTTGCTTTAGGCATTTTAAATTTCTCCATTTTCATTTCATGTTTAGAAAATCGTTTTTCCTTTTGCCTTCCGCTTTTCGCCTTTCGCCTTTCGCCTTTCGCCTTTCGCCTTTCGCCTTTCACCTTCCGCCTTTCGCCTTTCGCCTTTCGCCTTTCCCCTTTCGCCTTTCGCCTTTCGCCTTTCGCCTTTTGCATTTCGCCCTTCGCCTTTCGCCTTTCGCCTTTCGCCTTTTGCATTTCGCCTTTCGCCTTTCGCCTTTCACCTTTCGCCTTTCGCCTTTCGACTTTCGACTTTCGCCTTTCGCCTTTCGCCTTTCGACTTTCGCCTTTCGCCTTTCGCCTTTTCGCTTTTCGCTTTTCGCCTTTGGCCTTTCGCCTTTTGCCTTTCGCCTTTCGCCTTTCGCCTTTCGCCCTTCGCCTTTCGCCTTTCGCCTTTCGCCTTTCGCCTTTCGCCTTTCGCCTTTCGCCTTTCGCCTTTCGCCTTTCACCTTTCGCCTTTCGCCTTTCACCTTTCGCCTTTCGCCTTTCGCCTTTCGCCTTTTGCATTTCGCCCTTCGCCTTTCGCCTTTCGCCTTTCGCCTTTCGCCTTTTGCATTTCGCCTTTCGCCTTTCGCCTTTCACCTTTCGCCTTTCGCCTTTCGACTTTCGACTTTCGCCTTTCGCCTTTCGCCTTTCGACTTTCGCCTTTCGCCTTTCGCCTTTTCGCTTTTCGCTTTTCGCCTTTGGCCTTTCGCCTTTTGCCTTTCGCCTTTCGCCTTTCGCCTTTCGCCCTTCGCCTTTCGCCTTTCGCCTTTCGCCTTTTGCCTTTCGCCTTTTGCATTTCGCCTTTCGCCTTTCGCCTTTCACCTTTCGCCTTTCGCCTTTCGCCTTTCGCCTTTCGACTTTCGCCTTTCGCCTTTCGCCTTTTCGCTTTTCGCCTTTCGCCTTTGGCCTTTCGCCTTTCGCCTTTCGCCTTTCGCCTTTCGCCTTTCGCCTTTCGCCTTTCGCCCTTCGCCTTTCGCCTTTCGCCTTTCACCTTTCGCCTTTAGCATTTCACCTTCCGCCTTTCGCATTTCGCCTTTCGCCTTTCGCCTTTCGCCTTTCTCATTTCGCCTTTAGCATTTTGAAATACAAATTTCTAATTTCTAATTTTCCATTTCGCATTTTCAATTCCAACTTTAGTATTTTATCTTTTGAATATCGTTTTTTCTTTTGCTTTAGGCATTTTAAATTTCTCCATTTTTATTTCTAGTTTTGAAAATCGTTTTTCATTTTGCCTTAGGCATTTTGACTTTTGCCTCTCGCCCTTCGCCTTTCGCCTTTTGCCTTCCGCCTTTCGCCTTTCGCCTTTCGCCTTTCGCCTTTCGCCTTTCGCCTTTCTCCTTTCGCCTTTCGCCTTTCGCCTTTCGCCTTTCGCCTTTCGCCTTTCACCTTTCGCCTTTCGCCTTTCAACTTTCGCCTTTCGCCTTTCGCCTTTTGCCTTTCGCCTTTCGCGTTTCGACTTTTGCCCTGCGCCTTTCGTCTTTCGCCTTTCGCATTTCGCCTTTAGCATTTTGAAATACAAATTTATAATTTCGACTTTTCCATTTCGTATTTTCAATTTCAACTTTTGTATTTTATCTTTCGAATATCGTTTTTTCTTTTGCTTTAGGCATTTTAAATTTCTCCATTTTCATTTCATATTTAGAAAATCGTTTTTCCTTTTGCCTTCCGCTTTTCGCCTTTCGCCTTTCGCCTTTCGCCTTTCGCCTTTCGCCTTTCGCCTTTCGCCTTTCGCCTTTCACCTTCCGCCTTTCGCCTTTCGCCTTTCGCCTTTCGCCTTTCGCCTTTCGCCTTTTGGATTTCGCCTTTCGCCTTTCGCCTTTCACCTTTCGCCTTTCGCCTTTCGCCCTTCGCCTTTCGCCTTTCGCCTTTCGCCTTTCGACTTTCGCCTTTCGCCTTTCGCCTTTTCGCCTTTCGCCTTTGGCCTTTCGCCTTTGGCCTTTCGCCTTTCGCCTTTGGCCTTTCGCCTTTCGCCTTTCGCCTTTCGCCTTTCGCCTTTCGCCCTTCGCCTTTCGCCTTTCGCCTTTCGCCTTTCGCCTTTCGCCTTTCGCTTTTCGCCTTTCGCCTTTCGCCTTTCGCCTTTAGCCTTTCGCCTTTCGCCTTTCGCCTTTCGCCTTTCGCCTTTCGCCTTTCGCCTTTCGCCTTTCGCCTTTCGCCTTTCTCCTTTCGCCTTTCGCCTTTCGCCTTTCGCCTTTCGCCTTTCGCCTTTCGCCTTTCGCCTTTCGCCTTTCGCCTATCGCCTTTCGCCTTTCGCCTTTCGCCTTTCGCCTTTCGCCTTTCACCTTTCGCCTTTCGCCTTTCGCCTTTCACCTTTCGCCTTTCGCCTTTCGCCTTTTGCCTTTCGCCTTTCGCCTTTCGACTTTCGCCCTTCGCCTTTCGTCTTTCGCTTTCGCATTTCGCCTTTAGGATTTTGAAATACAAATTTCTAATTTCTAATTTTCCATTTCGCATTTTCAATTTCAACTTTAGTATTTTATCTTTTGAATATCGTTTTTTCTTTTGCTTTAGGCATTTTAAATTTCTCCATTTTTATTTCATGTTTTGAAAATCGTTTTTCATTTTGCCTTAGGCATTTTGTCTTTTGTCTTTCGCCCTTCGCCTTTCGCCTTTCGCCTTCCGCCTTTCGCCTTTCGCCTTTCGCCTTTCGCCTTTCACCGTTCGCCTTTCGCCTTTCGCGTTTTGCCTTTCGACTTTCGCCCTTCGCCTTTCGTCTTTCGCCTTTCGCATTTCGCTTTTAGCATTTTGAAATACGAATTTATAATATCGAATTTTCCATTTCGCATTTTCAATTTCAACTTTTGTATTTTATCTTTTGAATATTGTTTTTTCTTTTGCTTTAGGCATTTTAAATTTCTCCATTTTCATTTCATGTTTTGAAAATCGGTTTTCCTTTTGCCTTAGGCATTTTGACTTTTGCCTCTCGCCCTTCGCCTTTCGCCTTTCGCCTTTCGCCTTTCGCCTATCGCCTTCCGCTTTTCACCTTTCGCCTTTCGCCTTTCGCCTTTCGCCTTTCACTTTCCGCCTTTCGCCTTTCGCCTTTCGCCTTTCGCCTTTCGCCTTTCGCCTTTCGCCTTTCGCCTTTCGCCTTTCACCTTTCGCCTTTCGTCTTTCGCCTTTCGCCTTTCGCCTTTCGCCTTACGCCATTCGCCTTTCGCCTTTCGACAATCGCCCTTCGCCTTTCGTCTTTCGCCTTTCGCATTTCGCCTTTAGCCTTTTGAAATACGAATTTATAATTTCGAAATTTCCATTTCGCATTTTCAATTTCAACTTTTGTATTTTATCTTTTGAATATCGTTTTTTCTTTTGCTTTAGGCATTTTAAATTTCTCCATTTTTATTTCATGTTTTGAAAATCGTTTTTCCTTTTGCTTAGGCATTTTGACTTTTGCCTCTCGCCCTTCACCTTTCGCCTTTCGCCTTTCGCCTTCCGCCTTTCGACTTCCAGCTTTCGCCTTTCGCCTTTCACTTTTCGCCTTTCGCCTTTCGCCTTCCGCCTTTCGCCTTTCGCCTTCCGCCTTTCGCCTTTCGCCTTTCGCCTTTCGCCTTTCGCCTTTCGCCTTTCGCCTTTCGCCTTTCGCCTTTCGCCTTTCACCTTTCGCCTTTCGCCTTTCGCCTTTCACCTTTCGCCTTTCGCCTTTCGCCTTTCGCCTTTCGCGTTTCGCTTTCTTTTTCGCCTTTTGCCTTTCGCCTTTCGCCTTTTGCCTTTCGCCTTTCGTCTTTCGCCCTTCGCCTTTCGTCTTTCGCCTTTCGCATTTCGCCTTTAGCATTTTGAAATACGAATTCATAATTTCGAATTTTCCATTTCGCATTTTCAATTTCAACTTTTGTATATTATCTTTTGAATATCGTTTTTTCTTTTGCCTTAGGCATTTTAAATTTCTCCATTTTCATTTGAAAATCGTTTTTCCTTTTGCCTTAGGCATTTTGACTTTTGCCTCACGCCCTTCGCCTTTCGCCTTTCGCCTATCGCCTTTCGCCTTTCGCCTTCCGCTTTTCGCCTTTCGCCTTTCGCCTTTCACCTTTCGCCTTTCGCCTTTCGCCTTTCTTTCGCCATTCGCCTTTCGCCTTTCGCCTTTCGCCTTTCGCCTTTCGCCTTTCGCCTTTCGCCTTTCGCCTTTCGCCTTTCGCCTTCCGCCTTACGCCTTTCACCTTCCGCCTTTCGCCTTTCGCCTTTCGCCTTTCCCCTTTCGCCTTTCGCCTTTCGCCTTTCGCCTTTCGACTTTCGCCATTCGCCTTTCGCCTTTCGCCTTTCGCCTTTCGCCGTTCGCCTTTCGCCTTTCGCCTTTCGCCTTTCGCCTTTCACCTTTCGCCTTTCGCCTATCAACTTTCGCCTTTCGCCTTTCGCCTTTTGCATTTCGCCTTTCGCCTTTCGACTTTTGCCCTTCGCCTTTCGTCTTTCGCCTTTCGCAATTCGCCTTTAGCATTTTGAAATACAAATTTATAATTTCGAATTTTCCATTTCGCATTTTCAATTTCAACTTTTGTATTTTATCTTTTGAATATCGTTTTTTCTTTTGCTTTAGGCATTTTAAATTTCTCCATTTTCATTTCATGTTTTGAAAATCGTTTTTGCTTTTGCCTTCCGCTTTTCGCCTTTAGCCTTTCGCCTTTCGCCTTTCGCCTTTCGCCTTTCGCCTTTCGCCTTTCGCCTTTCGCCTTTCGCCTTTCGCCTTTCGACTTTCACCTTCCGCCTTTCGCCATTCGCCTTTCGCCTTTCTCCTTTCGCCTTTCGCCTTTCGCCTTTCGCCTTTCGCCTTTCGCCTTTCGCCTTTCGCCTTTCGCCTGTCGCCTTTCGTCTTTCGCCTTTCGCCTTTCGCCTTCCGCTTTTCACCTTTCGCTTTGGCCTTTCGCCTTTCGCCTTTCGCCTTTCGCCTTTCGCCTTTCGCCTTTCACCTTCCGCCTTTCGCCTTTCGCCTTTCGCCTTTCGCCTTACGCCTTTCACCTTCCGCCTTTCGCATTTCGCCTTTCCCCTTTCGCCTTCCGCCTTCCGCCTTTCGCCTTTCGCCTTTCGTCTTTCGCCTTTCGCGTTTCGCGTTTCGCCTTTCGCCTTTCGCTTTTCGCCTTTTGCATTTCGCCTTTCGCCTTTCGACTTTCGTCCTTCGCCTTTCGCCTTTCGCCTTTCGCCTTTCGCCTTTCGCCTTTCGCCTTTCACCTTTCGCCTTTCGCCTTTCGCCTTTCACCTTTCGCCTTTCGCCTTTCGCCTTTCGCCTTTTGCCTTTCGCCTTTCGCCTTTCGACTTTCGCCCTTCACCTTTCGTCTTTCGCTTTCGCATTTCGCCTTTAGCATTTTGAAATACAAATTTCTAATTTCTACTTTTCCATTTCGCATTTTCAATTTCAACTTTAGTATTTTATCTTTTGAATATCGTTTTTTCTCCATTTTTATTTCATGTTTTGAAAATCGTTTTTCATTTTGCCTTAGGCATTTTGACTTTTGCCTTTCGCCCTTCGCCTTTCGCCTTCCGCCTGTCGCCTTTCGCGTTTCGCCTTCCGCCTTTCGCCTTTCGCCTTTCGCCTTTCGCCTTTCGCCTTTCGCCTTTCTCCTTTCGCCTTTCGCCTTTCGCCTTTCGCCTTTCGCCTTTCGCCTTTCTCCTTTCGCCTTTCGCCTTTCGCCTTTCGCCTTTCGACTTTGACCTTTCGCCTTTCGCCTTTCAACTTTCGCCTTTCGCCTTTCGCCTTTTGCCTTTCGCCTTTCGCCTTTCGACTTTCGCCCTTCGCCTTTCGTCTTTCGCCTTTCGCATTTCGCCTTTAGCATTTTGAAATACAAATTCATAATTTCTAATTTTCCATTTCGCATTTTCAATTTCAACTTTAGTATTTTATCTTTTGAATATCGTTTTTTCTTTTGCTTTAGGCATTTTAAATTTCTCCATTTTTATTTCTAGTTTTGAAAATCGTTTTTCATTTTGCCTTAGGCATTTTGACTTTTGCCTCTCGCCCTTCGCCTTTCGCCTTTTGCCTTCCGCCTTTCGCCTTTCGCCTTCCGCCTTTCGCCTTTCGCCTTTCACCTTTCGCCTTTCGCCTTTCTCCTTTCGCCTTTCGCCTTTCGCCTTTCGCCTTTCGCCTTTCGCCTTTCGCCTTTCGCCTTTCGCCTTTCGCCTTTCGCCTTTCGCCTTTCGCCTTTCGCCTTTCGCCTTTCGCCTTTCGCCTTTCGCCTTTCGCCTTTCGCCTTTCGCCTTTCGCCTTTCACCTTTCGCCTTTCGCCTTTCGCCTTTCAACTTTCGCCTTTCGCCTTTCGCCTTTTGCCTTTCGCCTTTCGCCTTTCGACTTTCGCCCTTCGCCTTTCGTCTTTCGCCTTTCGCATTTCGCCTTTAGCATTTTGAAATACAAATTTATAATTTCGACTTTTCCATTTCGTATTTTAATTTCAACTTTTGTATTTTATCTTTTGAATATCGTTTTTTCTTTTGCTTTAGGCATTTTAAATTTCTCCATTTTCATTTCATGTTTAGAAAATCGTTTTTCCTTTTGCCTTCCGCTTTTCGCCTTTCGCCTTTCGCCTTTCGCCTTTCGCCTTTCGCCTTTCGCCTTTCGCCTTTCACCTTCCGCCTTTCGCCTTTCGCCTTTCGCCTTTCCCCTTTCGCCTTTCGCCTTTCGCCTTTCGCCTTTCGCCTTTTGCATTTCGCCCTTCGCCTTTCGCCTTTCGCCTTTCGCCTTTCGCCTTTTGCATTTCGCCTTTCGCCTTTCGCCATTCACCTTTCGCCTTTCGCCTTTCGACTTTCGACTTTCGACTTTCGCCTTTCGCCTTTCGCCTTTCGACTTTCGCCTTTCGCCTTTCGCCGTTTCGCTTTTCGCTTTTCGCCTTTGGCCTTTCGCCTTTTGCCTTTCGCCTTTCGCCTTTCGCCTTTCGCCCTTCGCCTTTCGCCTTTCGCCTTTCGCCTTTCGCCTTTCGCCTTTCGCCTTTCGCCTTTCGCCTTTCGCCTTTCACCTTTCGCCTTTCGCCTTTCACCTTTCGCCTTTCGCCTTTCGCCTTTCGCCTTTTGCATTTCGCCCTTCGCCTTTCGCCTTTCGCCTTTCGCCTTTCGCCTTTTGCATTTCGCCATTCGCCTTTCGCCTTTCACCTTTCGCCTTTCGCCTTTCGACTTTCGACTTTCGCCTTTCGCCTTTCGCCTTTCGACTTTCGCCTTTCGCCTTTCGCCTTTTCGCTTTTCGCTTTTCGCCTTTGGCCTTTCGCCTTTTGCCTTTCGCCTTTCGCCCTTCGCCTTTCGCCTTTCGCCTTTCACCTTTCGCCTTTAGCATTTCACCTTCCGCCTTTCGCATTTCGCCTTTCGCCTTTCGACTTTCGCCTTTCGCCTTTCGCCTTTTCGCTTTTCGCCTTTCGCCTTTGGCCTTTCGCCTTTCGCCTTTCGCCTTTCGCCTTTCGCCTTTCGCCTTTCGCCTTTCGCCTTTCGCCTTTCGCCTTTCGCCCTTCGCCTTTCGCCTTTCGCCTTTCACCTTTCGCCTTTAGCATTTCACCTTCCGCCTTTCGCATTTCGCCTTTCGCCTTTCGCCTTTCGCCTTTCTCATTTCGCCTTTAGCATTTTGAAATACAAATTTCTAATTTCTAATTTTCCATTTCGCAATTTCAATTCCAACTTTAGTATTTTATCTTTTGAATATCGTTTTTTCTTTTGCTTTAGGCATTTTAAATTTCTCCATTTTCATTTCATATTTAGAAAATCGTTTTTCCTTTTGCCTTCCGCTTTTCGCCTTTCGCTTTTCGCCTTTCGCCTTTCGCCTTTCGCCTTTCGCCTTTCGCCTTTCGCCTTTCGCCTTTCGCCTTTCGCCTTTCGCCTTTCACCTTTCGCCTTTCGCCTTTCGCCTTTCAACTTTCGCCTTTCGCCTTTCGCCTTTTGCCTTTCGCCTTTCGCCTTTCGACTTTCGCCCTTCGCCTTTCGTCTTTCGCCCTTCGCATTTCGCCTTTAGCATTTTGAAATACAAATTTATAATTTCGACTTTTCCATTTCGTATTTTCAATTTCAACTTTTGTATTTTATCTTTTGAATATCGTTTTTTCTTTTGCTTTAGGCATTTTAAATTTCTCCATTTTTATTTCTAGTTTTGAAAATCGTTTTTCATTTTGCCTTAGGCATTTTGACTTTTGCCTCTCGCCCTTCGCCTTTCGCCTTTTGCCTTCCGCCTTTCGCCTTTCGCCTTTCGCCTTCCGCCTTTCGCCTTTCGCCTTTCGCCTTTCGCCTTTCGCCTTTCTCCTTTCGCCTTTCGCCTTTCGCCTTTCGCCTTTCGCCTTTCGCCTTTCACCTTTCGCCTTTCGCCTTTCAACTTTCGCCTTTCGCCTTTCGCCTTTTGCCTTTCGCCTTTCGCCTTTCGACTTTTGCCCTGCGCCTTTCGTCTTTCGCCTTTCGCATTTCGCCTTTAGCATTTTGAAATACAAATTTATAATTTCGACTTTTCCATTTCGTATTTTCAATTTCAACTTTTGTATTTTATCTTTCGAATATCGTTTTTTCTTTTGCTTTAGGCATTTTAAATTTCTCCATTTTCATTTCATATTTAGAAAATCGTTTTTCCTTTTGCCTTCCGCTTTTCGCCTTTCGCTTTTCGCCTTTCGCCTTTCGCCTTTCGCCTTTCGCCTTTCGCCTTTCGCCTTTCGCCTTTCACCTTCCGCCTTTCGCCTTTCGCCTTTCGCCTTTCGCCTTTCGCCTTTTGGATTTCGACTTTCGCCTTTCGCCTTTCACCTTTCGCCTTTCGCCTTTCGCCTTTCGCCTTTCGCCTTTCGCCTTTCGCCTTTCGACTTTCGCCTTTCGCCTTTCGCCTTTCGCCTTTCGCCTTTCGCCTTTCGCCTTTCGCCTTTCGCCTTTCGCCTTTCGCCTTTCGCCTTTCGCCTTTCGCCTTTCGCCTTTCGCCTTTCGCCTTTCACCTTTCGCTTTTCGCCATTCGCCTTTCACCTTTCGCCTTTCGCCTTTCGCCTTTTGCCTTTCGCCTTTCGCCTTTCGACTTTCGCACTTCGCCTTTCGTCTTTCGCTTTCGCATTTCGCCTTTAGGATTTTGAAATACAAATTTCTAATTTCTAATTTTCCATTTCGCATTTTCAATTTCAACTTTAGTATTTTATCTTTTGAATATCGTTTTTTCTTTTGCTTTAGGCATTTTAAATTTCTCCATTTTTATTTCATGTTTTGAAAATCGTTTTTCATTTTGCCTTAGGCATTTTGTCTTTTGTCTTTCGCCCTTCGCCTTTCGCCTTTCGCCTTCCGCCTTTCGCCTTTCGCCTTTCGCCTTCCGCCTTTCGCCTTTCGCCTTTCGCCTTTCGCCTTTCGCCTTTCGCCTTTCTCCTTTCGCCTTTCGCCTTTCGCCTTTCGCCTTTCGCCTTTCGCCTTTCGCCTTTCGCCTTTCGCCTTTCGCCTTTCGCCTTTCGCCTTTCACCTTTCGCCTTTCGCCTTTCGCCTTTCAACTTTCGCCTTTCGCCTTTCGCCTTTTGCCTTTCGCTTTTCGCCTTTCGACTTTCGCCCTTCGCCTTTCGTCTTTCGCCTTTCGCATTTCGCCTTTAGCATTTTGAAATACAAATTTTGAATTTCTAATTTTCCATTTCGCATTTTCAATTTCAACTTTAGTATTTTATCTTTTGAATATCGTTTTTTCTTTTGCTTTAGGCATTTTAAATTTCTCCATTTTTTTTTCTAGTTTTGAAAATCGTTTTTCATTTTGCCTTACGCATTTTGACTTTTGCCTCTCGCCCTTCGCCTTTCGCCTTTTGCCTTCCGCCTTTCGCCTTTCGCCTTTCGCCTTTCGCCTTTCGCCTTTCGCCTTTCTCCTTTCGCCTTTCGCCTTTCGCCTTTCGCCTTTCGCCTTTCTCCTTTCGCCTTTCGCCTTTCGCCTTTCGCCTTTCGCCTTTCGCCTTTCGCCTTTCGCCTCTCGCCTTTCGCCTTTCACCTTTCGCCTTTCGCCTTTCGCCTTTCAACTTTCGCCTTTCGCCTTTCGCCTTTTGCCTTTCGCCTTTCGCCTTTCGACTTTCGCCCTTCGCCTTTCGTCTTTCGCCCTTCGCATTTCGCCTTTAGCATTTTGAAATACAAATTTATAATTTCGACTTTTCCATTTCGTATTTTCAATTTCAACTTTTGTATTTTATCTTTTGAATATCGTTTTTTCTTTTGCTTTAGGCATTTTAAATTTCTCCATTTTCATTTCGTGTTTAGAAAATCGTTTTTCCTTTTGCCTTCCGCTTTTCGCCTTTCGCCTTTCGCCTTTCGCCTTTCGCCTTTCGCCTTTCGCCTTTCGCCTTTCGCCTTTCGCCTTTCGCCTTTCGCCTTTCGCCTTTCGCCTTTCGCCTTTCGCCTTTCGCCTTTCACCTTCCGCCTTTCGCCTTTCGCCTTTCGCCTTTCCCCTTTCGCCTTTCGCCTTTCGCCTTTCGCCTTTCGCCTTTCGCCTTTCGCCTTTCGCCTTTCGCCTTTCGCCTTTCGCCTTTCGCCTTTCGCATTTCGCCTTTCGCCTTTCGCATTTCGCCTTTCGCCTTTCGCCTTTCGCCTTTCACCTTTCGCCTTTCGCCTCTCACCTTTCGCCTTTCGCCTTTCGCCTTTCGCCTTTTGCATTTCGCCTTTCGCCTTTGGCCTTTCGCATTTCGCCCTTCGCCTTTCGCCTTTTGCATTTCGCCTTTCGCCTTTCGCCTTTCACCTTTCGCCTTTCGCCTTTCGCCTTTCGCCTTTCGCCTTTCGCCTTTCGCCTTTCGCCTTTCGCCTTTCGCCTTTCGCCTTTCGCCTTTTGCCTTTCGACTTTCGCCTTTCGCCTTTTCGCTTTTCGCCTTTCGCCTTTGGCCTTTCGCCTTTCGCCTTTCGCCCTTCGCCTTTCGCCTTTCGCCTTTCGCCTTTTGCATTTCGCCTTTCGCCTTTCGCCTTTCACCTTTCGCCTTTCGCATTTCGCCTTTCGCCTTTCGCCTTTCGCCTTTCGACTTTCACCTTTCGCCTTTCGCCTTTTCGCTTTTCGCCTTTCGCCTTTCGCCTTTCGCCTTTCGCCTTTCGCCCTTCGCTTTCGCCTTTCGCCTTTCGCCTTTCGCCTTTAGCATTTCACCTTCCGCCTTTCGCCTTTCGCCTTTCGCCTTTCGCCTTTCGCCTTTCGCCTTTCGCCTTTCGCCTTTCGCCTTTCGCCTTTCACCTTCCGCCTTTCGCCTTTCGCATTTCGCCTTTCGCCTTTCGCCTTTCGCCTTTCACCTTTCGCCTTTCGCCTCTCACCTTTCGCCTTTCGCCTTTCGCCTTTCGCCTTTCGCCTTTCGCCTTTCGCCTTTCGCCTTTCGCCTTTCGCCTTTCGCCTTTCCCCTTTCGCCTTTCGCCTTTCGCCTTTCGCCTTTCGCCTTTCGCCTTTCGCCTTTCGCCTCTCACCTTTCGCCCTTCGCCTTTCGCCTTTCGCCTTTCGCCTTTTCGCTTTTCGCCTTTCGCCTTTGGCCTTTCGCCTTTCGCCTTTCGCCCTTCGCCTTTCGCCTTTCGCCTTTCGCCTTTCGCCTTTCGCCTTTCGCCTTTCGCCTTTCGCCTTTCGCCTTTCGCCTTTCGCCTTTCGACTTTCGCCTTTCGCCTTTCGCCTTTTCGCTTTTCGCCTTTCGCCTTTGGCCTTTCGCCTTTCGCCTTTCGCCCTTCGCCTTTCGCCTTTCGCCTTTCGCCTTTCGCCTTTCGCCTTTCGCCTTTCGCCTTTCGCCTTTCGCCTTTCGCCTTTCGCCTTTCGCCTTTCGCCTTTCGCCTTTCGCATTTCGACTTTCGCCTTTCGCCTTTCGCCTTTTCGCTTTTCGCCTTTCGCCTTTCGCCTTTCGCCTTTCCCCTTTCGCCTTTCGCCTTTCGCCTTTCGCCTTTCGCCTTTCGCCTTTCGCCTTTCGCCTTTCGCCTTTCGCCTTTCGCCTTTCGCCTTTCGCCTTTCGCCTTTCGCCTTTCGCATTTCGCCTTTCGCCTTTCGCCTTTCGCCTTTCACCTTTCGCCTCTCACCTTTCGCCTTTCGCCTTTCGCTTTTCGCCTTTTGCATTTCGCCTTTCGCCTTTCGCCTTTCGCCTTTCGCCTTTCGCCTTTCGCCTTTCGCCTTTCGCCTTTCGCCTTTCGCCTTTCGCATTTCGCCTTTCGCCTTTCGCCTTTCGCCTTTCACCTTTCGCCTTTCGCCTCTCACCTTTCGCCTTTCGCCTTTCGCCTTTCGCCTTTTGCATTTCGCCTTTCGCCTTTCGCCTTTCGCCTTTCGCCTTTCGCCTTTCGCCTTTCGCCCTTCGCCTTTCGCCTTTTGCATTTCGCCTTTCGCCTTTCACCTTTCGCCTTTCGCCTTTCGCCTTTCGCCTTTCGCCTTTCGCCTTTCGCCTTTCGCCTTTCGCCTTTCGCCTTTCGCCTTTCGACTTTCGCCTTTCGCCTTTCGCCTTTTCGCTTTTCGCCTTTCGCCTTTCGCCTTTGGCCTTTCGCCTTTCGCCTTTCGCCTTTCGCCTTTCGCCCTTCGCCTTTCGCCTTTCACCTTTCGCCTTTAGCATTTCACCTTCCGCCTTTCGCATTTCGCCTTTCGCCTTTCGCCTTTCGCCTTTCTCATTTCGCCTTTAGCATTTTGAAATACAAATTTCTAATTTCTAATTTTCCATTTCGCATTTTCAATTCCAACTTTAGTATTTTATCTTTTGAATATCGTTTTTTCTTTTGCTTTAGGCATTTTAAATTTCTCCATTTTTATTTCTAGTTTTGAAAATCGTTTTTCATTTTGCCTTAGGCATTTTGACTTTTGCCTCTCGCCCTTCGCCTTTCGCCTTTTGCCTTCCGCCTTTCGCCTTCCGCCTTCCGCCTTTCGCCTTTCGCCTTTCGCCTTTCGCCTTTCTCCTTTCGCCTTTCGCCTTTCGCCTTTCGCCTTTCAACTTTCGCCTTTCGCCTTTCGCCTTTTGCCTTTCGCCTTTCGACTTTTGCCCTGCGCCTTTCGTCTTTCGCCTTTCGCATTTCGCCTTTAGCATTTTGAAATACAAATTTATAATTTCGACTTTTCCATTTCGTATTTTCAATTTCAACTTTTGTATTTTATCTTTCGAATATCGTTTTTTCTTTTGCTTTAGGCATTTTAAATTTCTCCATTTTCATTTCATATTTAGAAAATCGTTTTTCCTTTTGCCTTCCGCTTTTCGCCTTTCGCCTTTCGCCTTTCGCCTTTCGCCTTTCGCCTTTCGCCTTTCGCCTTTCGCCTTTCGCCTTTCGCCTTTCGCCTTTCACCTTTCGCCTTTCGCCTTTCGCCTTTCGCCTTTCACCTTCCGCCTTTCGCCTTTCGCCTTTCGCCTTTTGGATTTCGCCTTTCGCCTTTCGCCTTTCACCTTTCGCCTTTCGCCTTTCGCCTTTCGCCTTTCGCCTTTCGCCTTTCGCCTTTCGACTTTCGCCTTTCGCCTTTCGCCTTTCGCCTTTGGCCTTTCGCCTTTGGCCTTTCGCCTTTCGCCTTTCGCCTTTCGCCTTTCGCCTTTCGCCTTTCGCCCTTCGCCTTTCGCCTTTCGCCTTTCGCCTTTCGCCTTTCGCCTTTCGCTTTTCGCCTTTCGCCTTTCGCCTTTCGCCTTTCGCCTTTCGCCTTTCGCCTTTCGCCTTTCGCCTTTCGCCTTTCGCCTTTCGCCTTTCGCCTTTCGCCTTTCGCCTTTCGCCTTTCGCCTTTCTCCTTTCGCCTTTCGCCTTTCGTCTTTCGCCTTTCGCCTTTCGCCTTTCGCCTTTCGCCTTTCGCCTTTCGCCTTTCGCCTTTCGCCTTTCGCCTTTCGCCTTTCGCCTTTCGCCTTTCGCCTTTCGCCTTTCGCCTTTCGCCTTCCGCCTTTCACCTTTCGCCTTTCGCCTTTCGCCTTTCACCTTTCGCCTTTCGCCTTTCGCCTTTTGCCTTTCGCCTTTCGCCTTTCGACTTTCGCCCTTCGCCTTTCGTCTTTCGCTTTCGCATTTCGCCTTTAGGATTTTGAAATACAAATTTCTAATTTCTAATTTTCCATTTCGCATTTTCAATTTCAACTTTAGTATTTTATCTTTTGAATATCGTTTTTTCTTTTGCTTTAGGCATTTTAAATTTCTCCATTTTTATTTCATGTTTTGAAAATCGTTTTTCATTTTGCCTTAGGCATTTTGTCTTTTGTCTTTCGCCCTTCGCCTTTCGCCTTTCGCCTTCCGCCTTTCGCCTTTCGCCTTTCGCCTTCCGCCTTTCGCCTTTCGCCTTTCGCCTTTCGCCTTTCTCCTTTCGCCTTTCGCCTTTCGCCTTTCGCCTTTCGCCTTTCGCCTTTCGCCTTTCGCCTTTCGCCTTTCGCCTTTCGCCTTTCGCCTTTCGCCTTTCGCCTTTCACCTTTCGCCTTTCGCCTTTCGCCTTTCAACTTTCGCCTTTCGCCTTTCGCCTTTTGCCTTTCGCTTTTCGCCTTTCGACTTTCGCCCTTCGCCTTTCGTCTTTCGCCTTTCGCATTTCGCCTTTAGCATTTTGAAATACAAATTTTGAATTTCTAATTTTCCATTTCGCATTTTCAATTTCAACTTTAGTATTTTATCTTTTGAATATCGTTTTTTCTTTTGCTTTAGGCATTTTAAATTTCTCCATTTTTTTTCTAGTTTTGAAAATCGTTTTTCATTTTGCCTTACGCATTTTGACTTTTGCCTCTCGCCCTTCGCCTTTCGCCTTTTGCCTTCCGCCTTTCGCCTTTCGCCTTTCGCCTTTCGCCTTTCGCCTTTCGCCTTTCGCCTTTCGCCTTTCGCCTTTCGCCTTTCGCCTTTCTCCTTTCGCCTTTCGCCTTTCGCCTTTCGCCTTTCGCCTTTCGCCTTTCGCCTTTCGCCTTTCGCCTTTCGCCTTTCGCCTTTCACCTTTCGCCTTTCGCCTTTCGCCTTTCAACTTTCGCCTTTCGCCTTTCGCCTTTTGCCTTTCGCCTTTCGCCTTTCGACTTTCGCCCTTCGCCTTTCGTCTTTCGCCTTTCGCATTTCGCCTTTAGCATTTTGAAATACAAATTTATAATTTCGACTTTTCCATTTCGTATTTTCAATTTCAACTTTTGTATTTTATCTTTTGAATATCGTTTTTTCTTTTGCTTTAGGCATTTTAAATTTCTCCATTTTCATTTCGTGTTTAGAAAATCGTTTTTCCTTTTGCCTTCCGCTTTTCGCCTTTCGCCTTTCGCCTTTCGCCTTTCGCCTTTCGCCTTTCGCCTTTCGCCTTTCTCCTTTCGCCTTTCGCCTTTCGCCTTTCGCCTTTCGCCTTTCGCCTTTCGCCTTTCACCTTCCGCCTTTCGCCTTTCGCCTTTCGCCTTTCCCCTTTCGCCTTTCGCCTTTCGCCTTTCGCCTTTTGCCTTTCGCCTTTCGCCTTTCGCCTTTCGCATTTCGCATTTCGCCTTTCGCCTTTCGCATTTCGCCTTTCGCCTTTCGCCTTTCGCCTTTCGCCTTTCACCTTTCGCCTTTCGCCTCTCACCTTTCGCCTATCGCCTTTCGCCTTTCGCCTTTTGCATTTCGCCTTTCGCCTTTCGCCTTTCGCCTTTCGCCTTTCGCATTTCGCCCTTCGCCTTCCGCTTTTCGCCTTTCGCCTTTCGCCTTTCGCCTTTCGCCTTTCGCCTTTCGCCTTTCGCCTTTCTCCTTTCGCCTTTCGCCTTTCGCCTTTCGCCTTTCGCCTTTCGCCTTTCGCCTTTCACCTTCCGCCTTTCGCCTTTCGCCTTTCGCCTTTCCCCTTTCGCCTTTCGCCTTTCGCCTTTCGCCTTTTGCCTTTCGCCTTTCGCCTTTCGCCTTTCGCATTTCGCATTTCGCCTTTCGCCTTTCGCATTTCGCCTTTCGCCTTTCGCCTTTCGCCTTTCGCCTTTCACCTTTCGCCTTTCGCCTCTCACCTTTCGCCTATCGCCTTTCGCCTTTCGCCTTTTGCATTTCGCCTTTCGCCTTTCGCCTTTCGCCTTTCGCCTTTCGCCTTTCGCCCTTCGCCTTTCGCCTTTCGCCTTTCGCCTTTTGCATTTCGCCTTTCGCCTTTCGCCTTTCACCTTTCGCCTTTCGCATTTCGCCTTTCGCCTTTCACCTTTCGCCTTTCGACTTTCACCTTTCGCCTTTCGCCTTTTCGCTTTTCGCCTTTCGCCTTTGGCCTTTCGCCTTTCGCCTTTCGCCTTTCGCCCTTCGCTTTCGCCTTTCGCCTTTCGCCTTTAGCATTTCACCTTCCGCCTTTCGCATTTCGCCTTTCGCCTTTCGCCTTTCGCCTTTCGCCTTTTGCCTTTCGCCTTTCGCCTTTCTCCTTTCGCCTTTCGTCTTTCGCCTTTCGCCTTTCGCCTTTCGCCTTTCACCTTTCGCCTTTCGCCTTTCGCCTTTCGCCTTTCACCTTTCGCCTTTCGCCTTTCGCCTTTCGCCTTCCGCCTTTCGCCTTTCGCCTTTCGCCTTTCGCCTTTCGCCTTTCGCCTTTTTCCTTTCGCCTTTCGCCTTTCGCCTTTCGCCTTTCGCCTTTCGCCTTTCGCCTTTCGCCTTTCGCCTTTCGCCTTTCGTCTTTCGCCTTTCGCCTTTCGCCTTTCACCTTCCGCCTTTCGCCTTTCGCCTTTCGCCTTTCCCCTTTCGCCTTTCGCCTTTCGCCTTTCGCCTTTCGCCTTTCGCCTTTCGCCTTTCGCCTTTCGCCTTTCGCCTTTCGCATTTCGCCTTTCGCCTTTCGCCTTTCACCTGTCGCCTTTCGCCTCTCACCTTTCGCCTTTCGCCTTTCGCCTTTCGCCTTTCGCCTTTTGCTTTTCGCCTTTCGCCTTTCACCTTTCGCCTTTCGCCTCTCACCTTTCGCCTTTCGCCTTTCGCCTTTCGCCTTTTGCATTTCGCCTTTCGCCTTTCACCTTTCGCCTTTCGCCTCTCACCTTTCGCCTTTCGCCTTTCGCCTTTCGCCTTTCCCCTTTCGCCTTTCGACTTTCGCCCTTCGCCTTTCGTCTTTCGCCTTTCGCATTTCGCCTTTAGCATTTTGAAATACAAATTTATAATTTCGACTTTTCCATTTCGTATTTTCAATTTCAACTTTTGTATTTTATCTTTTGAATATCGTTTTTTCTTTTGCTTTAGGCATTTTAAATTTCTCCATTTTCATTTCATGTTTAGAAAATCGTTTTTCCTTTTGCCTTCCGCTTTTCGCCTTTCGCCTTTCGCCTTTCGCCTTTCGCCTTTCGCCTTTCGCCTTTCGCCTTTCGCCTTTCGCCTTTCGCCTTTCGCCTTTCGCCTTTCGCCTTTCGCCTTTCGCCTTTCACCTTCCGCCTTTCGCCTTTCGCCTTTCGCCTTTCCCCTTTCGCCTTTCGCCTTTCGCCTTTCGCCTTTCGCCTTTCGCCTTTCGCCTTTCGCCTTTCGCCTTTCGCCTTTCGCCTTTCGCCTTTCGCCTTTCGCATTTCGCCTTTCGCCTTTCGCCTTTCGCCTTTCACCTTTCGCCTTTCGCCTCTCACCTTTCGCCTTTCGCCTTTCGCCTTTCGCCTTTCGCCTTTCGCCTTTCGCCTTTCGCCTTTCGCCTTTCACCTTCCGCCTTTCGCCTTTCGCCTTTCGCCTTTCCCCTTTCGCCTTTCGCCTTTCGCCTTTCGCCTTTCGCCTTTCGCCTTTCGCCTTTCGCCTTTCGCCTTTCGCCTTTCGCCTTTCGCATTTCGCCTTTCGCCTTTCGCCTTTCGCCTTTCACCTTTCGCCTTTCGCCTTTCACCTTTCGCCTTTCGCCTCTCACCTTTCGCCTTTCGCCTTTCGCCTTTCGCCTTTTGCATTTCGCCTTTCGCCTTTCGCCTTTCGCCTTTCGCCTTTCGCCTTTCGCCCTTCGCCTTTCGCCTTTTGCATTTCGCCTTTCGCCTTTCACCTTTCGCCTTTCGCCTTTCGCCTTTCGCCTTTCGCCTTTCGCCTTTCGCCTTTCGCCTTTCGCCTTTCGCCTTTCGCCTTTCGACTTTCGCCTTTCGCCTTTCGCCTTTTCGCCTTTCGCCTTTGGCCTTTCGCCTTTCGCCTTTCGCCTTTCTCCTTTCGCCTTTCGCCCTTCGCCTTTCGCCTTTCGCCTTTCGCCTTTCGCCTTTTGCATTTCGCCTTTCGCCTTTCGCCTTTCACCTTTCGCCTTTCGCCTTTCGCCTTTCGCCTTTCGCCTTTCGCCTTTCGCCTTTCGACTTTCGCCTTTCGCCTTTCGCCTATTCGCTTTTCGCCTTTCGCCTTTGGCCTTTCGCCTTTCGCTTTCGCCCTTCGCTTTCGCCTTTCGCCTTTCGCCTTTCGCCTTTAGCATTTCACCTTCCGCCTTTCGCATTTCGCCTTTCGCCTTTCGCCTTTCGCCTTTCGCCTTTCGCCTTTCGCCTTTCGCCTTTCGCCTTTCGCCTTTCGCCTTTCTCCTTTCGCCTTTCGTCTTTCGCCTTTCGCCTTTCGCCTTTCGCCTTTCACCTTTCGCCTTTCGCCTTTCGCCTTTCGCCTTTCGCCTTTCGCCTTTCGCCTTTCGCCTTCCGCCTTTCGCCTTTCGCCTTTCGCCTTTCGCCTTTCGCCTTTCGCCTTTTGCATTTCGCCTTTCGCCTTTCGCCTTTCGCCTTTCGCCTTTCGCCTTTCGCCTTTCGCCTTTCACCTTTCGCCTTTCACCTTTCGCCTTTCGCCTTTCGCCTTTCACCTTTCGCCTTTCGCCTTTCGCCTTTCGCCTTTTGCCTTTCGCCTTTCGCCTTTCGACTTTCGCCCTTCGCCTTTCGTCTTTCGCCTTTCTCATTTCGCCTTTAGCATTTTGAAATACAAATTTCTAATTTCTAATTTTCCATTTCGCATTTTCAATTCGAACTTTAGTATTTTATCTTTTGAATATCGTTTTTTCTTTTGCTTTAGGCATTTTAAATTTCTCCATTTTTATTTCTAGTTTTGAAAATCGTTTTTCATTTTGCCTTAGGAATTTTGACTTTCGCCTTTCGCCTTTCGCCTTTCGCATTTCACCTTTCGCTTTCGCCTTTCACCTTTCGCCTTTCGCATTTCACCTTTCGCCTTTCGCCTTTCACCTTTCGCCTTTCGCCTTTCGCCTTTCGCCTTTCGCCTTTTGCCTTTCGCCTTTCGCCATTCGACTTTCGCCCTTCGCCTTTCGTCTTTCGCCTTTCTCATTTCGCCTTTAGCATTTTGAAATACAAATTCCTAATTTCTAATTTTCCATTTCGCATTTTCAATTCGAACTTTAGTATTTTATCTTTTGAATATCGTTTTTTCTTTTGCTTTAGGCATTTTAAATTTCTCCATTTTTATTTCTAGTTTTGAAAATCGTTTTTCATTTTGCCTTAGGCATTTTGACTTTTGCCTCTCGCCTTCCGCCTTTCGCCTTTCGCCTTTCGCCTTCCGCCTTTCGCCTTTCGCCTTCCGCCTTTCGCCTTTCGCCTTTCGCCTTTCGCCTTTCGCCTTTCGCCTTTCGACTTTCGCCTTTCGCCTTTCGCCTTTTCGCTTTTCGCCTTTCGCCTTTGGCCTTTCGCCTTTCGCCTTTCGCCTTTCGCCTTTCGCCTTTCGCCTTTCGCCTTTCGCCTTTCGCCTTTCGCCTTTCGCATTTCGCCTTTCGCCTTTCGCATTTCACCTTTCGTCTTTCGCCTTTCGCCTTTCGCCTTTCGCCTTTCGGCTTTTGCATTTCGCCTTTCGCCTTTCGCCTTTCACCTTTCGCCTTTCGCCTTTCGCCTTTCGCCTTTCGCCTTTCGCCTTTCGCCTCTCGCCCTTCGCCTTTCGCTTTTTGCCTTCCGCCTTTCGCCTTTCGCCTTTCGCCTTCCGCCTTTCGCCTTTCGCCTTTCGCCTTTCGCCTTTCGCCTTTCGCCTTTCGCCTTTCTTCTTTCGCCTTTCGCCTTTCGCCTTTCGCCTTTCGCCTTTCGCCTTTCGCCTTTCGCCTTTCGCCTTTCGCCTTTCGCCTTTCACCTTTCGCCTTTCGCCTTTCGCCTTTCAACTTTCAACTTTCGCCTTTCGCCTTTCGCCTTTTGCCTTTCGCCTTTCGCCTTTCGACTTTCGCCCTTCGCCTTTCGTCTTTCGCCTTTCGCATTTCGCCTTTAGCATTTTGAAATACAAATTTATAATTTCGACTTTTCCATTTCGTATTTTAATTTCAACTTTTGTATTTTATCTTTTGAATATCGTTTTTTCTTTTGCTTTAGGCATTTTAAATTTCTCCATTTTCATTTCATGTTTAGAAAATCGTTTTTCCTTTTGCCTTCCGCTTTTCGCCTTTCGCCTTTCGCCTTTCGCCTTTCGCCTTTCGCCTT
The DNA here is from genome assembly GCA_963924295.1 of Dioctria rufipes. Lineage (NCBI taxonomy): Eukaryota > Metazoa > Arthropoda > Insecta > Diptera > Asilidae > Dioctria > Dioctria rufipes. The sequence goes on from CAWUPM010000858.1 coordinate 74,931, forward strand.
TCGCCTTTCACCTTCCGCCTTTCGCCTTTCGCCTTTCGCCATTCCCCTTTCGCCTTTCGCCTTTCGCCTTTTTCCTTTTGCCTTCCGCTTTTCGCCTTTCGCCTTTCGCCTTTCGCTTTTCGCCTTTCGCCTTTCGCCTTTCGCCTTTCGCCTTTCGCCTTTCGCCTTTCGCCTTTCGCCTTTCGCCTTTCGCCTTTCGCCTTTCACCTTCCGCCTTTCGCCTTTCGCCTTTCGCCTTTCGCCTTTCGCCTTTTGCATTTCGCCTTTCGCCTTTCGCCTTTCACCTTTCGCCTTTCGCCTTTCGCCTTTCACCTTTCGCCTTTCGCCTTTCGACTTTCGCCTTTCGCCTTTCGCCTTTTCGCCTTTCGCCTTTGGCCTTTCGCCTTTGGCCTTTCGCCTTTCGCCTTTCGCCTTTCGCCTTTCGCCTTTCGCCTTTCGCCTTTCGCCCTTCGCCTTTCGCCTTTCGCCTTTCGCCTTTCGCCTTTCGCTTTTCGCCTTTCGCCTTTCGCCTTTCGCCTTTCGCCTTTCGCCTTTCGCCTTTCGCCTTTCGCCTTTCTCCTTTCGCCTTTCGCCTTTCGTCTTTCGCCTTTCGCCTTTCGCCTTTCGCCTTTCGCCTTTCGCCTTTCGCCTTTCGCCTTTCACCTTTCGCCTTTCGCCTTTCGCCTTTCACCTTTCGCCTTTCGCCTTTCGCCTTTTGCCTTTCGCCTTTCGCCTTTCGACTTTCGCCCTTCGCCTTTCGTCTTTCGCTTTCGCATTTCGCCTTTAGGATTTTGAAATACAAATTTCTAATTTCTAATTTTCCATTTCGCATTTTCAATTTCAACTTTAGTATTTTATCTTTTGAATATCGTTTTTTCTTTTGCTTTAGGCATTTTAAATTTCTCCATTTTTATTTCATGTTTTGAAAATCGTTTTTCATTTTGCCTTAGGCATTTTGACTTTTGCCTCTCGCCCTTCGCCTTTCGTCTTTTGCCTTCCGCCTTTCGCCTTTCGCCTTTCGCCTTCCGCCTTTCGCCTTTCGCCTTTCGCCTTTCGCCTTTCTCCTTTCGCCTTTCGCCTTTCGCCTTTCACCTTTCGCCTTTCGCCTTTCACCTTTCGCCTTTCGCCTTTCAACTTTCGCCTTTCGCCTTTCGTCTTTTGCCTTTCGCCTTTCGCCTTTCGACTTTCGCCCTGCGCCTTTCGTCTTTCGCCTTTCGCATTTCGCCTTTAGCATTTTGAAATACAAATTTATAATTTCGACTTTTCCATTTCGTATTTTCAATTTCAACTTTTGTATTTTATCTTTTGAATATCGTTTTTTCTTTTGCTTTAGGCATTTTAAATTTCTCCATTTTCATTTCATATTTAGAAAATCGTTTTTCCTTTTGCCTTCCGCTTTTCGCCTTTCGCCTTTCGCCTTTCGCTTTTCGCCTTTCGCCTTTCGCCTTTCGCCTTTCGCCTTTCGCCTTTCGCCTTTCGCCTTTCGCCTTTCGCCTTTCGCCTTTCGCCTTTTGCATTTCGCCTTTCGCCTTTCGCCTTTCACCTTTCGCCTTTCGCCTTTCGCCTTTCACCTTTCGCTTTTCGCCTTTCGCCTTTCGCCTTTCGCCTTTCGCCTTTCGCCTTTCGCCTTTCGCCTTTCGCCTTTCGCCTTTCGCCTTTCGCCTTTCGCCTTTCGCCTTTCGCCTTTCACCTTCCGCCTTTCGCCTTTCGCCTTTCGCCTTTCGCCTTTCGCCTTTCGCCTTTTGCATTTCGCCTTTCGCCTTTCGCCTTTCACCTTTCGCCTTTCGCCTTTCGCCTTTCACCTTTCGCCTTTCGCCTTTCGACTTTCGCCTTTCGCCTTTCGCCTTTTCGCCTTTCGCCTTTGGCCTTTCGCCTTTGGCCTTTCGCCTTTCGCCTTTCGCCTTTCGCCTTTCGCCTTTCGCCTTTCGCCTTTCGCCTTTCGCCCTTCGCCTTTCGCCTTTCGCCTTTCGCCTTTCGCCTTTCGCCTTTCGCTTTTCGCCTTTCGCCTTTCGCCTTTCGCCTTTCGCCTTTCGCCTTTCGCCTTTCGCCTTTCACCTTTCGCCTTTCGCCTTTCAACTTTCGCCTTTCGCCTTTCGTCTTTTGCCTTTCGCCTTTCGCCTTTCGACTTTCGCCCTGCGCCTTTCGTCTTTCGCCTTTCGCATTTCGCCTTTAGCATTTTGAAATACAAATTTATAATTTCGACTTTTCCATTTCGTATTTTCAATTTCAACTTTTGTATTTTATCTTTTGAATATCGTTTTTTCTTTTGCTTTAGGCATTTTAAATTTCTCCATTTTCATTTCATATTTAGAAAATCGTTTTTCCTTTTGCCTTCCGCTTTTCGCCTTTCGCCTTTCGCCTTTCGCCTTTCGCTTTTCGCCTTTCGCCTTTCGCCTTTCGCCTTTCGCCTTTCGCCTTTCGCCTTTCGCCTTTCGCCTTTCGCCTTTCGCCTTTCGCCTTTCGCCTTTCGCCTTTCGCCTTTCGCCTTTCGCCTTTCTCCTTTCGCCTTTCGCCTTTCGTCTTTCGCCTTTCGCCTTTCGCCTTTCGCCTTTCGCCTTTCGCCTTTCACCTTTCGCCTTTCGCCTTTCGCCTTTCACCTTTCGCCTTTCGCCTTTCGCCTTTCGCCTTTCGCCTTTCGCCTTTCGCCTTTCGCCTTTCGCCTTTCGACTTTCGCCTTTCGCCTTTCGCCTTTTCGCTTTTCGCCTTTCGCCTTTGGCCTTTCGCCTTTCGCCTTTCGCCTTTCGCCTTTCGCCCTTCGCTTTTGCATTTCGCCTTTCGCCTTTCGCCTTTCACCTTTCGCCTTTCGCCTTTCGCCTTTCACCTTTCGCCTTTCGCCTTTCGACTTTCGCCTTTCGCCTTTCGCCTTTTCGCCTTTCGCCTTTGGCCTTTCGCCTTTGGCCTTTCGCCTTTCGCCTTTCGCCTTTCGCCCTTCGCCTTTCGCCTTTCGCCTTTCGCCTTTCGCCTTTCGCTTTTCGCCTTTCGCCTTTCGCCTTTCGCCTTTCGCCTTTCGCCTTTCGCCTTTCGCCTTTCGCCTTTCGCCTTTCGCCTTTCGCCTTTCTCCTTTCGCCTTTCGCCTTTCGTCTTTCGCCTTTCGCTTTTCGCCTTTCGCCTTTCGCCTTTCGCCTTTCGCCTTTCGCCTTTCACCTTTCCCCTTTCGCCTTTCGCCTTTCACCTTTCGCCTTTCGCCTTTCGCCTTTCGCCTTTCGCCTTTCGCCTTTCGCCTTTCGCCTTTCGCCTTTCGACTTTCGCCTTTCGCCTTTCGCCTTTTCGCTTTTCGCCTTTCGCCTTTGGCCTTTCGCCTTTCGCCTTTCGCCTTTCGCCTTTCGCCCTTCGCTTTCGCCTTTCGCCTTTAGCATTTCACCTTCCGCCTTTCGCATTTCGCCTTTCGCCTTTCGCCTTTCGTCTTTCGCCTTTCGCCTTTCGTCTTTCGCCTTTCGCCTTTCGCCTTTCGCCTTTCACCTTTCGCCTTTCGCCTTTCGCCTTTCGCCTTTCGCCTTTCGCCTTTCGCCTTTCGCCTTCCGCCTTTCGCCTTTCGCCTTTCGCCTTTCGCCTTTCGCCTTTCGCCTTTCGCCTTTCGCCTTTCGCCTTTTGCATTTCGCCTTTCGCCTTTCGCCTTTCGCCTTTCGCCTTTCGCCTTTCGCCTTTCGCCTTTCGCCTTTCGCCTTTCGCCTTTCACCTTTCACCTTTCGCCTTTCGCCTTTCGCCTTTCGCCTTTCGCCTTTCGCCTTTCGCCTTTTGACTTTCGCCTTTCGCCTTTCGACTATCGCCCTTCGCCTTTCGTCTTTCGCCTTTCTCATTTCGCCTTTAGCATTTTGAAATACAAATTTCTAATTTCTAATTTTCCATTTCGCATTTTCAATTCGAACTTTAGTATTTTATCTTTTGAATACCGTTTTTTCTTTTGCTTTAGGCATTTTAAATTTCTCCATTTTCATTTCATATTTAGAAAATCGTTTTTCCTTTTGCCTTCCGCTTTTCGCCTTTCGCCTTTCGCCTTTCGCTTTTCGCCTTTCGCCTTTCGCCTTTCGCCTTTCGCCTTTCGCCTTTCGCCTTTCGCCTTTCGCCTTTCGCCTTTCGCCTTTCGCCTTTCGCCTTTCGCCTTTCGCCTTTCGCCTTTCGCCTTTCGCCTTTCGCCTTTCTCCTTTCGCCTTTCGCCTTTCGTCTTTCGCCTTTCGCCTTTCGCCTTTCGTCTTTCGCCTTTCGCCTTTCGCCTTTCACCTTTCGCCTTTCGCCTTTCGCCTTTCACCTTTCGCCTTTCGCCTTTCGCCTTTCGCCTTTCGCCTTTCGCCTTTCGCCTTTCGCCTTTCGACTTTCGCCTTTCGCCTTTCGCCTTTTCGCTTTTCGCCTTTCGCCTTTGGCCTTTCGCCTTTCGCCTTTCGCCTTTCGCCTTTCGCCCTTCGCTTTTGCATTTCGCCTTTCGCCTTTCGCCTTTCACCTTTCGCCTTTCGCCTTTCGCCTTTCACCTTTCGCCTTTCGCCTTTCGACTTTCGCCTTTCGCCTTTCGCCTTTTCGCCTTTCGCCTTTGGCCTTTCGCCTTTCGCCTTTCGCCTTTCGCCTTTCGCCTTTCGACTTTCGCCTTTCGCCTTTCGCCTTTCGCCTTTCGCCTTTCGCCTTTCGCCTTTCGCCTTTCGCCTTTCGCCTTTCGCCCTTCGCCTTTCGCCTTTTGCATTTCGCCTTTCGCCTTTCACCTTTCGCCTTTCGCCTTTCGCCTTTCGCCTTTCGCCTTTCGCCTTTCGCCTTTCGCCTTTCGCCTTTCGCCTTTCGCCTTTCGCCTTTCGACTTTCGCCTTTCGCCTTTCGCCTTTTCGCCTTTCGCCTTTGGCCTTTCGCCTTTCGCCTTTCTCCTTTCGCCTTTCGCCCTTGTAATGATTATCCCGTGGATGGATGTGGTGCAACGTTTCTCCTTGCCTATGAGTGGCTATTGGTGTCAGAGACTGCCTTTCGTAGTGGGCGAGATTGCTCAGCCGAAATTAATTCTGGAGTGCAGGCGAGAAAGCTCAGCCGATATTAATACTGAAGTGCAGGCGAGAATGCTCAGCCGATATTCGCACGATTTATGGCGTCAAAGACTGCCGAAGTTATTAGAGAGAGGAATTGATATCAAAACACTTTTCTTCTCTAAAATGTACTGTCTTTATTTCGAATCAAGTTCTATATATATATATTTAATCGCTACCCCTACCTAGTGTATAAATCTACCAATTAGTTAATTTATTGCAATACATTGCAATATAGATTATTCACCCGGAGTAGCGCAATCAATATTTCCAAATCAATATTAAAATTTGGCCATGTTGCACATTCACAACATTTCCCACATTCGAGTTCACTGAGGTCAGTGTAATGCATGAATGGTGTGAAATGCCGTGTCAGCAAACTGGCGTGTGTCGCACTGAGGTGCATTGCCCTTGTCATTACAATAATTTTCATGAATGGAAATTATGCATGAATCATAATAAATGTGATTATGTTTTTGCATGCTTGTTCTCATTCTTTTGATTTCAAAGTTTTTTGTTGTTTTTAGAGCGTGTGAATTTGATGAAAATATTTTATTGAAAATATTTGATTGATTGGTATTTGATGCGCTACATCCCTCCTCTTATGGAAAAAAAATTTTGCTTTATTAAAGGAAAATTTTTGTTTTAATCTTATAGTGTAGTTTTCTATCTAATACTCCTAATGAAATGATTCGTATATTTTATCTAATTCTTATCTATACAGCCAATTCGATTGTTACATGCTACTTATGGTGAACCTTAAATTTTTTTCAGCCGATTATTATGTACTTCTTTTATTATTTTATCTATCTTTATCTTAGTGTTAACGTTATTCGTATCAATTACAATGTATGGCCCTTTATATGGGGGTTCATTCTTTCTCTTATTTCCTACTTTTAACAATACTTTATCTCCTATCTTAATTTTTAGTGGGTTAGTAATTATGCTAAGATTTTCGCTTCTTTTCTTTTTAGATTTCTCCAATAGTGCTTTGGCTATTCTTTGACTTTCTTGCAGTCGGAACTTTAGTTCTTTTGAATAGTCTTCTAGATTGTAGATCGGATCTGTCCTGTTTTGATCTAATGTGTCTGGAAGCGATGCTAATTTGCCGAATATTAGTTCGTGTGGTGAAATTTTGGTTTCGGAGTGAGGTGTGATATTGTAGCAGAATGTGTAATAGGGTAACCATTCATCCCATTCGCCATTCTGAGCTATTGATAATATGTATTCGTTCAGTACACGATGATTCCTTTCAATTGCACCTAGAGTTTCGTGGTGAAACGGAGTTGAGGTGACTTGGTCTATTTTGAAAATTTTGCATACCTCTGAGATTAATTGGTTGACAAATTCGGTGCCTAGGTCCGTTTTTAGGATTTTGAAGGTTCCATATTTCAAGATTATTCTTTCGACTAATATCTTTGCGACTGTTTTGGCCTCTTTATTCTCCATGGGGAATGCTTCTACATATTTTGTTAGTTGACATTGACATGTCAGGATGTATCTGTAGAATTTACTTTGTTTAATGGGTCCTACTGTGTCAACTTCTAATATTTCGAAACTTTGACTTGGTGTGTTAGTTTCTATCATTCTTTCTTTGGTGTTCCTTATTATTTTATTGCACTTACATTTCTCACAGTTATTTACGTAAGTTTTGACCATTTTGCTGAGATTTTTCCAACAGAATCTTTGTTTAATCTTATTAATTGTGCGTTTGACTCCTGAATGACCACCTGTGTATGGAGTGTCATGAAATTGTTTGATTATGCTTAATTGTTCTTCCTTGTTTAGTATCCTTCTTGGGGGTTTAAATATTATCATGCGCAAACTTTTCTTTTCTTTTATTTTAATTTCCTTCTGCAGATCATTAAACTTCTTCTTAAATTCTTCTATGTCGACTTTTTTAAATATTTCTTCTTCTTTTGAGATTGCTAGCGTTTGAATTCCGTTGTCAATCATCGCGTGAGTAAGCTTCTCCAATATCGATCCTAAGTTCAGATTCAGATTATCGCAGTACTCGATTGCAACTTCATTTTTTGATATGAGTATACTCTTCTTTTTATTATACTTTCTTCTTTGGACGTCCTCCTTTATCTTTATGAATTTTAATTGTTTTACGTTTCTTATTTCGGAGATTGAAGTGCATTCGTAGATGAAAAGTTGGCCTGACGATTCATCGACACTTTTAATATCTCCAAGTTTTTCGCATGCTTCTGATTCTTTTGCTTCCTTTGATCTATTCCTCGTTGTTATTTTAATTTGCGCTGTTGGTATCATTTCTTTAAGCATATCCGAGTTAAGCTTTATCCTGGATAGTGCGTCTGCATTTGTATTCAGTAAACCCTTTTTGTATATTATGTCGAAGTCATATTCAGATAGTTCTAAACGGATTCTTGTCATCTTTGATGATGGATCTTTGTGTGTAAACAAACTTACTAGAGGTCTGTGATCAGTCACGACTGTGAATCTTCTTCCATAAAGGTATGGTCTGAAGTGTTTTATTGCCCAGTAGATTCCGAGAAGTTCTTTTTCTATGATTGGTTTCTTAAGTTCGTGTTTATCTAGGTTTCTGCTTGCGTAGGAAATGGGTAGGTCTTTGCCTATTTCTCCTTGAGATAAAATTGCGCCTAATGCAAAATTTGATGCGTCTGTCGTTAAGACAAATTGTTTTGAAAAGTCTGGATATTGTAATATGGGTGGGTTGGTTAATTTCTGTTTCAAGGTGTCAAAAGCTTTTTGACATTCCTCTGTCCAGATGAAGGGTGTGTCCTTGCGGGCTAAAAGATTTAAGGGTTTGGCTATGGATGCAAAGTTTGGTACGAATCTTCTGTAGTAGTTACAGAAGGCCGTAAATCTTTTTGCTTCATCTGCATTTGTGGGTTTTGGATAATTGGTCACCGTATCGAATTTTGCGGGGTCTGTTTTTACTCCCATGTTAGTGATTAGGTGGCCTAAGTAAATCACTTCTGTTTGCAAGAAGTTGCATTTTTGTGGGTTTAATTTTAGGTTATATTGACGCAATCGGTCGAAAGTTCTGCATAAGTTTCTGTTGTGGTGTTGCAAGCTGCATCCAAAGATTATTATGTCGTCGACATATAAAAATGTCTCGGCATCTAAACCTGCTAGAGCTACTGTAAGCATTCTTTGGAAGCTGTTAGTGGAGATCTTTAATCCAAAAGGTAATCTTTTGAATTGATAGTGACCTTTGTTGGTCGAAAAGGCAGTTACAGGTCGTGATTGTGGGTGTAATCCGATCTGGTGAAAAGAACTTGTTAGGTCTAGGGTTGAGAAGTATTTTGCTCTCCCCAGATTGTCTAGGATGTCTTCGAGTCTGGTTAACGGGAATTTGTCATCCATTATCTTTTTGTTTAATTGTCGAAAATCGACTACCATCCTCCATTTATTTTCATCTTTAGTTCCCTTTTTTGGAACTACTAGTAAAGGGGCGTTGTATGGGCTTGTCGAGGGTTCTATGATGTCCTCTTCCAGTAACTGATCTACCTGTTTGTTTATTTCATCGCTCTGCACTTGTGGCAAGCGGTACTTCTTTATGTAGATTGGGGTGTGATCTGTCATACTTATCCTTTGCGTGTAGAAATTATTCATTGTTAGTGTATCACCCGTTAGATGGAATATATCTGAATAGTTTCTGCATATTTCAAACAGTGAGTCTTTTGCTCTTTCATCTAGGTTATTTATATTCAATTCCTTTTTTAATTTTTCGAAACGTGTCTCGTTGTCGTTTTCTATTGATTTCACCTTCCTTATGAAATGGTATTCTGTTAGAGGCACAATTTTCAGTTGTGGTGGTTCGATACTGATGTCCTGCTCCAGTGTATTGAGCAGTTTAACGTGAACGATCCCTTTTGTTGGTATAATGGCATTTGCAATAAAAATTCCATGCTGGAGTTCTTGGCTCAAAACTATGCTGTCTTCGTTTACTTTTATATCCATTGCTTGATATATTTGCGATCTTGCTGGAATTGTGATGGTTTTTACTTCTGGGATCCTAGTCATGATTGGTATCTCAATGTTGTTATTTTCTGTGCAAATTGTTAGAATGAATTGTTCATAGTCGAGTTTGCATCCGAATTTGGTCAAAAAGTCTAGTCCAATTAATCCATCCGTAGAGATTGGGAAATTATCTTCTACGACATGTAATTTGTGTTCTATTATGTCTCCTTCGACCTCAAATTTCATGTTTAATGTTCCAATTGTTTTAATTTCACCTTCTGTTACTCCTGTTATTCTGCAGGATTCTTCTCTTAATTCTAAGTGATCTATTAAGCTATTTTTCTTAATTACTGATATATCCGCTCCCGTATCTATGAACCATGATGCATTCCTTGATGTTGCATCGCCTTTTATATTTACATAGTTGGTCAGGTTTTTGACCATGAATTTATGCATCTTTATGCATTGTTCGTTTGATATTCGTTGTCCCCTGAAAGCTGTGTTTCGGGGACTCCTTGTCCGTTTCCCGAATTCAATACATTTATTCGTCTAAAAAATGGACGATTCTGATTCCGTGTTTCTGGAATTCTATTTTGTGTGCGTACATTGTTAAAATGTGTTGTATTTTGATTGTGGTTTTGTCTTGATGGGATGTAGATGTTCCTTCTTGCTTGATTTTGGTGATTATATCTATCACTGTATTGGTTCCCTTGCATGTTTCTGTATGCTTGGAAGTTGTGTCCTCTTCTGTTGTTGTTCTGGTGAAAGTTTCGATTGCGATTGTAGTCTGTGAATCGTGTTGGGTGTGAAGAGAATCTTAGGATGTTTCCTGATTGTCTGTTGTCAGTGTCAATCTCTGTCGCAAGTTGTACAGCGGCTGATAAGGTTTTGGGTTGTGCGGCAAATACTGTGGTTTTAAATGGTTCTCTTAAGCCTGACTTAAAAGCATTTAGTGCTAGCTGATCATTTAATTTAGCAATTATTTGCCGGTTCTCTTCTCCTTGTTCGATTATTTGGATGTTGTTTAGTTCTGCTGCCAGCGATTCAATCTTGTTAGCAAAGTCTTGCACTGGTCTTTCACCTTGGTAGCTCTTGGCTAGTTCAGTTTGAATTTTGAGAGGATTCCTGTTAGTTCTGCATATCTTTTGGAACAATGTTTTAAGTTCTGACAGTGATGTTGGTGTCGGTTCGTTGCAGATTTTGTTACGTACCTTTTGTGAAATTTTTGTTTTAATCACGAAGTTGATTAGCTTTTTCTTTTCATCTGCACTTTCTATTGAATCATGAAGGAATTCTATGAGATTAATGAAGTTTGTTAGATTCTTTGGATCTCCATCGAACTCAGTTACCACTTTCATTGTTAATGGCATGTCAAACAAAGCCATTTTGTCAAATTTTGCACTTTCAGAGTTTTTTGTATTTTTATCCCTTAAATCACTAGTGTTTCTCTCGTCGTTGTCTCCTTCTTCTGTTAAGATTTCTTTTGTCTTGTTCTTGATATGTGTCTCTACTTCTTCGTATATCACCTGAAATTTATCTTTTATTGGTTGGCTGATCTGTTTGTCTTCTTTTGACAGTCCACCGTATATCTCTCTGAATTCAACTTTTAGCTCATCTGTTCTATTTCTTTTCATTAACAGATTTCCTGCACTATATTCTCTGTATGGAGTTTTCTTAAAATTGTCTAATATTCTTTCTAATTCTTTTATTGTGGTTTTCAATTTATTCATTATACAACTACGACTTAATGTGCATTATACTTGTTTATTTATTTATTTATTTATGTACATATCATCTTATACCTGTATTGTTTTGCTGACCTTTTTATTTATTATTGAATTAATTTTCTTTTTCATATAATTGTAAATAATGACTACAACAATAATTGAAATAATGGTACTTAATAAGTATTTGATGTCTGAGATGTGGTCCTCAAAGGTGCTGACAAATAAATTTGTGGTCGTTGCTGTTGCTGCGTTGTTTGCCACGATATTCGTTGGTTTGGACTCCTTTCCTCCCATTATTTATCTTCTTGTATTCTTGATTGTTCAAGCGTATCGTCTCGAGGAAGTAATTTTTTTCCTTTTTTGTTACTGACAGGCTTGCCAGCCGATATAGGTCCGCGATATTCCGTCTATGTTTGACTGCTTTTCCTGCCCTCGTTCTCTTTGGTCGCTGTTTTCGCTGTTGTCTTTCTTGTTCTTCTTGCTGATTTTGCTTCTCCTGCTGCTTGGCTCTTCTTGCTCTGTATTCCTCGATTGTTAGCGGTTTTGGTCCAGCCTTAGGGTTTCTTTCCAATTCTTCTTTCAGTTGGTCTCGTATGCTTCTTGGTTCGTGGTGCAGGGTCGCCATGTAATGATTATCCCGTGGATGGATGTGGTGCAACGTTTCTCCTTGCCTATGAGTGGCTATTGGTGTCAGAGACTGCCTTTCGTAGTGGGCGAGATTGCTCAGCCGAAATTAATTCTGGAGTGCAGGCGAGAAAGCTCAGCCGATATTAATACTGAAGTGCAGGCGAGAATGCTCAGCCGATATTCGCACGATTTATGGCGTCAAAGACTGCCGAAGTTATTAGAGAGAGGAATTGATATCAAAACACTTTTCTTCTCTAAAATGTACTGTCTTTATTTCGAATCAAGTTCTATATATATATATTTAATCGCTACCCCTACCTAGTGTATAAATCTACCAATTAGTTAATTTATTGCAATACATTGCAATATAGATTATTCACCCGGAGTAGCGCAATCAATATTTCCAAATCAATATTAAAATTTGGCCATGTTGCACATTCACAACATTTCCCACATTCGAGTTCACTGAGGTCAGTGTAATGCATGAATGGTGTGAAATGCCGTGTCAGCAAACTGGCGTGTGTCGCACTGAGGTGCATTGCCCTTGTCATTACAATAATTTTCATGAATGGAAATTATGCATGAATCATAATAAATGTGATTATGTTTTTGCATGCTTGTTCTCATTCTTTTGATTTCAAAGTTTTTTGTTGTTTTTAGAGCGTGTGAATTTGATGAAAATATTTTATTGAAAATATTTGATTGATTGGTATTTGATGCGCTACACCCTTCGCCTTTCGCCTTTCGCCTTTCGCCTTTCGCCTTTTGCATTTCGCCTTTCGCCTTTCGCCTTTCACCTTTCGCCTTTCGCCTTTCGCCTTTCGCCTTTCGCCTTTCGCCTTTCGCCTTTCGACTTTCGCCTTTCGCCTTTCGCCTATTCGCTTTTCGCCTTTCGCCTTTGGCCTTTCGCTTTCGCCCTTCGCTTTCGCCTTTCGCCTTTCGCCTTTCGCCTTTAGCATTTCACCTTCCGCCTTTCGCATTTCGCCTTTCGCCTTTCGCCTTTCGCCTTTCGCCTTTCGCCTTTCGCCTTTCGCCTTTCGCCTTTCTCCTTTCGCCTTTCGTCTTTCGCCTTTCGCCTTTCGCCTTTCGCCTTTCACCTTTCGCCTTTCGCCTTTCGCCTTTCGCCTTTCGCCTTTCGCCTTTCGCCTTTCGCCTTCCGCCTTTCGCCTTTCGCCTTTCGCCTTTCGCCTTTCGCCTTTCGCCTTTTGCATTTCGCCTTTCGCCTTTCGCCTTTCGCCTTTCGCCTTTCGCCTTTCGCCTTTCGCCTTTCGCCTTTCACCTTTCGCCTTTCACCTTTCGCCTTTCGCCTTTCGCCTTTCACCTTTCGCCTTTCGCCTTTCGCCTTTCGCCTTTTGCCTTTCGCCTTTCGCCTTTCGCCTTTCGACTTTCGCCCTTCGCCTTTCGTCTTTCGCCTTTCTCATTTCGCCTTTAGCATTTTGAAATACAAATTTATAATTTATAATTTTCCATTTCGCATTTTCAATTCGAACTTTAGTATTTTATCTTTTGAATATCGTTTTTTCTTTTGCTTTAGGCATTTTAAATTTCTCCATTTTTATTTCTAGTTTTGAAAATCGTTTTTCATTTTGCCTTAGGAATTTTGACTTTTGCCTCTCGCCCTTCGCCTTTCGCCTTTTGCCTTCCGCCTTTCGCCTTTCGCCTTTCGCCTTCCGCCTTTCGCCTTTCGCCTTTCGCCTTTCGCCTTTCGCCTTTCGCCTTTCTCCTTTCGCCTTTCGCCTTTCGCCTTTCGCCTTTCGCCTTTCGCCTTTCGCCTTTCGCCTTTCGCCTTTCGCCTTTCGCCTTTCGCCTTTCGCCTTTCGCCTTTCGCCTTTCACCTTCCGCCTTTCGCCTTTCGCCTTTCCCCTTTCGCCTTTCGCCTTTCGCCTTTCGCCTTTCGCCTTTCGCCTTTCGCATTTCGCCTTTCGCCTTTCGCATTTCACCTTTCGCCTTTCACCTTTCACCTTTCGCCTTTCGCCTTTCGCCTTTCGCCTTTTGCATTTCGCCTTTCGCCTTTCGCCTTTCGCCTTTCGCCTTTCGCCTTTTGCATTTCGCCTTTCGCCTTTCGCCTTTCACCTTTCGCCTTTCGCCTCTCGCCTTTCTCCTTTCGCCTTTCGCCTTTCGCCTTTCGCCTTTCGCATTTCGCCTTTCGCCTTTCGCCTTTCGCATTTCACCTTTCGCTTTCGCCTTTCACCTTTCGCCTTTCGCCTTTCACCTTTCGCCTTTCGCCTTTCGCCTTTCACCTTTCGCCTTTCGCCTTTCGCCTTTCGCCTTTCCCCTTTCGCCTTTCGCCTTTCGCCGTTCGCCTTTCGCCTTTCGCCTTTCGCCTTTCGCCTTTCGCCTTTCGCCTTTCGCCTTTCGCCTTTCGCCTTTCGCATTTCGCCTTTCGCCTTTCGCCTTTCGCATTTCACCTTTCGCCTTTCGCCTTTCACCTTTCGCCTTTCGCCTTTCGCCTTTCGCCTTTCGCCTTTCGCCTTTTGCCTTTCGCCTTTCGCCTTTCGACTTTCGCCCTTCGCCTTTCGTCTTTCGCCTTTCTCATTTCGCCTTTAGCATTTTGAAATACAAATTTCTAATTTCTAATTTTCCATTTCGCATTTTCAATTCGAACTTTAGTATTTTATCTTTTGAATATCGTTTTTTCTTTTGCTTTAGGCATTTTAAATTTCTCCATTTTTATTTCTAGTTTTGAAAATCGTTTTTCATTTTGCCTTAGGCATTTTGACTTTTCCCTCTCGCCCTTCGCCTTTCGCCTTTCGCCTTTCGCCTTTCGCCTTTCGCCTTTCGCCTTTCGCCTTTCGCCTTTCGCCTTTCACCTTTCGCCTTTCGCCTTTCGCCTTTCGCCCTTCGCCTTTCGCCTTTCGCCTTTCGCCTTTCGCCTTTCGCCTTTCGCCTTTCGCCTTTAGCATTTCACCTTCCGCCTTTCGCATTTCGCCTTTCGCCTTTCGCCTTTCGCCTTTCGCCTTTCGCCTTTCGTCTTTCGCCTTTCGCCTTTCGCCTTTCGCCTTTCGCCTTTCGCCTTTCGCATTTCGCCTTTCGCCTTTCGCCTTTCGCCTTTCGCATTTCACCTTTCGCCTTTCGCCTTTCACCTTTCGCCTTTCGCCTTTCGCCTTTCGCCTTTCGCCTTTTGCCTTTCGCCTTTCGCCATTCGACTTTCGCCCTTCGCCTTTCGTCTTTCGCCTTTCTCATTTCGCCTTTAGCATTTTGAAATACAAATTCCTAATTTCTAATTTTCCATTTCGCATTTTCAATTCGAACTTTAGTATTTTATCTTTTGAATATCGTTTTTTCTTTTGCTTTAGGCATTTTAAATTTCTCCATTTTTATTTCTAGTTTTGAAAATCGTTTTTCATTTTGCCTTAGGCATTTTGACTTTTGCCTCTCGCCTTCCGCCTTTCGCCTTTCGCCTTTCGCCTTCCGCCTTTCGCCTTTCGCCTTCCGCCTTTCGCCTTTCGCCTTTCGCCTTTCGCCTTTCGCCTTTCGACTTTCGCCTTTCGCCTTTCGCCTTTTCGCTTTACGCCTTTCGCCTTTGGCCTTTCGCCTTTCGCCTTTCGCCTTTCGCCTTTCGCCTTTCGCCTTTCGCCTTTCGCCTTTCGCCTTTCGCCTTTCGCATTTCGCCTTTCGCCTTTCGCATTTCACCTTTCGTCTTTCGCCTTTCGCCTTTCGCCTTTCGCCTTTCGGCTTTTGCATTTCGCCTTTCGCCTTTCGCCTTTCACCTTTCGCCTTTCGCCTTTCGCCTTTCGCCTTTCGCCTTTCGCCTCTCGCCCTTCGCCTTTCGCCTTTTGCCTTCCGCCTTTCGCCTTTCGCCTTTCGCCTTCCGCCTTTCGCCTTTCGCCTTTCGCCTTTCGCCTTTCGCCTTTCGCCTTTCGCCTTTCTTCTTTCGCCTTTCGCCTTTCGCCTTTCGCCTTTCGCCTTTCGCCTTTCGCCTTTCGCCTTTCGCCTTTCGCCTTTCGCCTTTCGCCTTTCACCTTTCGCCTTTCGCCTTTCGCCTTTCAACTTTCAACTTTCGCCTTTCGCCTTTCGCCTTTTGCCTTTCGCCTTTCGCCTTTCGACTTTCGCCCTTCGCCTTTCGTCTTTCGCCTTTCGCCTTTCGCCTTTCGCCTTTCTCCTTTCGCCTTTCGTCTTTCGCCTTTCGCCTTTCGCCTTTCGCCTTTCACCTTTCGCCTTTCGCCTTTCGCCTTTCGCCTTTCGCCTTTCGCCTTTCGCCTTTCGCCTTCCGCCTTTCGCCTTTCGCCTTTCGCCTTTCGCCTTTCGCCTTTCGCCTTTTGCATTTCGCCTTTCGCCTTTCGCCTTTCGCCTTTCGCCTTTCGCCTTTCGCCTTTCGCCTTTCACCTTTCGCCTTTCACCTTTCGCCTTTCGCCTTTCGCCTTTCACCTTTCGCCTTTCGCCTTTCGCCTTTCGCCTTTTGCCTTTCGCCTTTCGCCTTTCGACTTTCGCCCTTCGCCTTTCGTCTTTCGCCTTTCTCATTTCGCCTTTAGCATTTTGAAATACAAATTTCTAATTTCTAATTTTCCATTTCGCATTTTCAATTCGAACTTTAGTATTTTATCTTTTGAATATCGTTTTTTCTTTTGCTTTAGGCATTTTAAATTTCTCCATTTTTATTTCTAGTTTTGAAAATCGTTTTTCATTTTGCCTTAGGAATTTTGACTTTTGCCTCTCGCCCTTCGCCTTTCGCCTTTTGCCTTCCGCCTTTCGCCTTTCGCCTTTCGCCTTCCGCCTTTCGCCTTTCGCCTTTCGCCTTTCGCCTTTCGCCTTTCGCCTTTCTCCTTTCGCCTTTCGCCTTTCGCCTTTCGCCTTTCGCCTTTCGCCTTTCGCCTTTCGCCTTTCGCCTTTCGCCTTTCGCCTTTCGCCTTTCACCTTTCGCCTTTCGCCTTTCGCCTTTCGCCCTTCGCCTTTCGCCTTTCGCCTTTCGCCTTTCGCCTTTCGCCTTTAGCATTTCACCTTCCGCCTTTCGCATTTCGCCTTTCGTCTTTCGCCTTTCGCCTTTCGCCTTTCGCCTTTCTCCTTTCGCCTTTCGCCTTTCGCCTTTCGCCTTTCGCCTTTCGCCTTTCGCCTTTCGCCTTTCGCCTTTCGCCTTTCGCCTTTCGCCTTTCGCCTTTCGCCTTTCGCCTTTCGCCTTTCGCCTTTTGCCTTTCGCCTTTCGCCTTTCGCCTTTCGCCTTTCGCCTTTCGCCTTTCGCCTTTCGCCTCTCGCCTTTCGCCTTTCGCCTTTCGCCTTTCGCCTTTCACCTTCCGCCTTTCGCCTTTCGGCTTTCCCCTTTCGCCTTTCGCCTTTCGCCTTTCGCCTTTCGCCTTTCGCCTTTCGCCTTTCGCCTTTCGCCTTTCGCCTTTCGCCTTTCGCCTTTCGCCTTTCGCATTTCGCCTTTCGCCTTTCGCCTTTCGCATTTCACCTTTCGCCTTTCGCCTTTCACCTTTCGCCTTTCGCCTTTCGCCTTTCGCCTTTTGCATTTCGCCTTTCGCCTTTCGCCTTTCGCCTTTCGCCTTTCGCCTTTCGCCTTTTGCATTTCGCCTTTCGCCTTTCGCCTTTCACCTTTCGCCTTTCGCCTTTCGCCTTTCGCCTTTCGCCTTTCGCATTTCGCCTTTCGCCTTTCGCCTTTCGCATTTCACCTTTCGCTTTTCGCCTTTCACCTTTCGCCTTTCGCCTTTCGCCTTTCCCCTTTCGCCTTTCGCCTTTCGCCTTTCGCCTTTCGCCTTTCGCCTTTCGCCTTTCGCCTTTCGCCTTTCGCCTTTCGCATTTCGCCTTTCGTCTTTCGCCTTTCGCCTTTCGCCTTTCGCCTTTCTCCTTTCGCCTTTCGCCTTTCGCCTTTCGCCTTTCGCCTTTCGCCTTTCGCCTTTCGCCTTTCGCCTTTCGCCTTTCGCCTTTCGCCTTTCGCCTTTCACCTTCCGCCTTTCGCCTTTCGGCTTTCCCCTTTCGCCTTTCGCCTTTCGCCTTTCGCCTTTCGCCTTTCGCCTTTCGCCTTTCGCCTTTCGCCTTTCGCCTTTCGCCTTTCGCATTTCGCCTTTCGCCTTTCGCCTTTCGCATTTCACCTTTCGCCTTTCGCCTTTCACCTTTCGCCTTTCGCCTTTCGCCTTTCGCCTTTTGCATTTCGCCTTTCGCCTTTCGCCTTTCGCCTTTCGCCTTTCGCCTTTCGCCTTTTGCATTTCGCCTTTCGCCTTTCGCCTTTCACCTTTCGCCTTTCGCCTTTCGCCTTTCGCCTTTCGCCTTTCGCCTTTCGCATTTCGCCTTTCGCCTTTCGCCTTTCGCATTTCACCTTTCGCCTTTCGCCTTTCACCTTTCGCCTTTCGCCTTTCGCCTTTCACCTTTCGCCTTTCGCCTTTCGCCTTTCCCCTTTCGCCTTTCGCCTTTCGCCTTTCGCCTTTCGCCTTTCGCCTTTCGCCTTTCGCCTTTCGCCTTTCGCCTTTCGCCTTTCGCATTTCACCTTTCGCCTTTCGCCTTTCACCTTTCGCCTTTCGCCTTTCGCCTTTCGCCTTTCGCCTTTCGCCTTTTGCCTTTCGCCTTTCGCCTTTCGACTTTCGCCCTTCGCCTTTCGTCTTTCGCCTTTCTCATTTCGCCTTTAGCATTTTGAAATACAAATTCCTAATTTCTAATTTTCCATTTCGCATTTTCAATTCGAACTTTAGTATTTTATCTTTTGAATATCGTTTTTTCTTTTGCTTTAGGCATTTTAAATTTCTCCATTTTTATTTCTAGTTTTGAAAATCGTTTTTCATTTTGCCTTAGGCATTTTGACTTTTGCCTCTCGCCCTTCGCCTTTCGCCTTTTGCCTTCCGCCTTTCGCCTTTCGCCTTTCGCCTTCCGCCTTTCGCCTTTCGCCTTTCGCCTTTCGCCTTTCGCCTTTCGCCTTTCGCCTTTCGCCTTTCTCCTTTCGCCTTTCGCCTTTCGCCTTTCGCCTTTCGCCTTTCGCCTTTCGCCTTTCGCCTTTCACCTTTCGCCTTTCGCCTTTCGCCTTTCGCCCTTCGCCTTTCGCCTTTCGCCTTTCGCCTTTCGCCTTTAGCATTTCACCTTCCGCCTTTCGCCTTTCGCCTTTCGCCTTTGGCCTTTCGCCTTTCGCCTTTCGCCTTTCTCTTTTCGCCTTTCGTCTTTCGCCTTTCGCCTTTCGCCTTTCGCCTTTCGCCTTTCGCCTTTCGCCTTTCGCCTTTCGCCTTTCGCCTTTCGCCTTTCGCCTTTCGCCTTTCGCCTTTCGCCTTTCGCCTTTCGCCTTTCGCCTTTCGCCTTTCGCCTTTCGCCTTTCGCCTTTCGCCTTTCACCTTCCGCCTTTCGCCTTTCGCCTTTCGCCTTTCCCCTTTCGCCTTTCGCCTTTCGCCTTTCGCCTTTCGCCTTTCGCCTTTCGCCTTTCGCATTTCGCCTTTCGCCTTTCGCATTTCACCTTTCGCCTTTCACCTTTCACCTTTCGCCTTTCGCCTTTCGCCTTTCGCCTTTTGCATTTCGCCTTTCGCCTTTCGCCTTTCGCCTTTCGCCTTTCGCCTTTTGCATTTCGCCTTTCGCCTTTCGCCTTTCACCTTTCGCCTTTCGCCTCTCGCCTTTCTCCTTTCGCCTTTCGCCTTTCGCCTTTCGCCTTTCGCATTTCGCCTTTCGCCTTTCGCCTTTCGCATTTCACCTTTCGCTTTCGCCTTTCACCTTTCGCCTTTCGCCTTTCACCTTTCGCCTTTCGCCTTTCGCCTTTCACCTTTCGCCTTTCGCCTTTCGCCTTTCGCCTTTCCCCTTTCGCCTTTCGCCTTTCGCCGTTCGCCTTTCGCCTTTCGCCTTTCGCCTTTCGCCTTTCGCCTTTCGCCTTTCGCCTTTCGCCTTTCGCCTTTCGCATTTCGCCTTTCGCCTTTCGCCTTTCGCATTTCACCTTTCGCCTTTCGCCTTTCACCTTTCGCCTTTCGCCTTTCGCCTTTCGCCTTTCGCCTTTCGCCTTTTGCCTTTCGCCTTTCGCCTTTCGACTTTCGCCCTTCGCCTTTCGTCTTTCGCCTTTCTCATTTCGCCTTTAGCATTTTGAAATACAAATTTCTAATTTCTAATTTTCCATTTCGCATTTTCAATTCGAACTTTAGTATTTTATCTTTTGAATATCGTTTTTTCTTTTGCTTTAGGCATTTTAAATTTCTCCATTTTTATTTCTAGTTTTGAAAACCGTTTTTCATTTTGCCTTAGGCATTTTGACTTTTCCCTCTCGCCCTTCGCCTTTCGCCTTTCGCCTTTCGCCTTTCGCCTTTCGCCTTTCGCCTTTCGCCTTTCGCCTTTCGCCTTTCGCCTTTCACCTTTCGCCTTTCGCCTTTCGCCTTTCGCCCTTCGCCTTTCGCCTTTCGCCTTTCGCCTTTCGCCTTTCGCCTTTCGCCTTTCGCCTTTCGCCTTTAGCATTTCACCTTCCGCCTTTCGCATTTCGCCTTTCGCCTTTCGCCTTTCGCCTTTCGCCTTTCGCCTTTCGTCTTTCGCCTTTCGCCTTTCGCCTTTCGCCTTTCGCCTTTCGCCTTTCGCATTTCGCCTTTCGCCTTTCGCCTTTCGCCTTTCGCATTTCACCTTTCGCCTTTCGCCTTTCACCTTTCGCCTTTCGCCTTTCGCCTTTCGCCTTTCGCCTTTTGCCTTTCGCCTTTCGCCATTCGACTTTCGCCCTTCGCCTTTCGTCTTTCGCCTTTCTCATTTCGCCTTTAGCATTTTGAAATACAAATTCCTAATTTCTAATTTTCCATTTCGCATTTTCAATTCGAACTTTAGTATTTTATCTTTTGAATATCGTTTTTTCTTTTGCTTTAGGCATTTTAAATTTCTCCATTTTTATTTCTAGTTTTGAAAATCGTTTTTCATTTTGCCTTAGGCATTTTGACTTTTGCCTCTCGCCTTCCGCCTTTCGCCTTTCGCCTTTCGCCTTCCGCCTTTCGCCTTTCGCCTTCCGCCTTTCGCCTTTCGCCTTTCGCCTTTCGCCTTTCGCCTTTCGCCTTTCGACTTTCGCCTTTCGCCTTTCGCCTTTTCGCTTTTCGCCTTTCGCCTTTGGCCTTTCGCCTTTCGCCTTTCGCCTTTCGCCTTTCGCCTTTCGCCTTTCGCCTTTCGCCTTTCGCCTTTCGCCTTTCGCATTTCGCCTTTCGCCTTTCGCATTTCACCTTTCGTCTTTCGCCTTTCGCCTTTCGCCTTTCGCCTTTCGGCTTTTGCATTTCGCCTTTCGCCTTTCGCCTTTCACCTTTCGCCTTTCGCCTTTCGCCTTTCGCCTTTCGCCTTTCGCCTCTCGCCCTTCGCCTTTCGCCTTTTGCCTTCCGCCTTTCGCCTTTCGCCTTTCGCCTTCCGCCTTTCGCCTTTCGCCTTTCGCCTTTCGCCTTTCGCCTTTCGCCTTTCGCCTTTCGCCTTTCTTCTTTCGCCTTTCGCCTTTCGCCTTTCGCCTTTCGCCTTTCGCCTTTCGCCTTTCGCCTTTCGCCTTTCGCCTTTCGCCTTTCACCTTTCGCCTTTCGCCTTTCGCCTTTCAACTTTCAACTTTCGCCTTTCGCCTTTCGCCTTTTGCCTTTCGCCTTTCGCCTTTCGACTTTCGCCCTTCGCCTTTCGTCTTTCGCCTTTCGCCTTTCGCCTTTCGCCTTTCTCCTTTCGCCTTTCGTCTTTCGCCTTTCGCCTTTCGCCTTTCGCCTTTCACCTTTCGCCTTTCGCCTTTCGCCTTTCGCCTTTCGCCTTTCGCCTTTCGCCTTTCGCCTTCCGCCTTTCGCCTTTCGCCTTTCGCCTTTCGCCTTTCGCCTTTCGCCTTTTGCATTTCGCCTTTCGCCTTTCGCCTTTCGCCTTTCGCCTTTCGCCTTTCGCCTTTCGCCTTTCACCTTTCGCCTTTCACCTTTCGCCTTTCGCCTTTCGCCTTTCACCTTTCGCCTTTCGCCTTTCGCCTTTCGCCTTTTGCCTTTCGCCTTTCGCCTTTCGACTTTCGCCCTTCGCCTTTCGTCTTTCGCCTTTCTCATTTCGCCTTTAGCATTTTGAAATACAAATTTCTAATTTCTAATTTTCCATTTCGCATTTTCAATTCGAACTTTAGTATTTTATCTTTTGAATATCGTTTTTTCTTTTGCTTTAGGCATTTTAAATTTCTCCATTTTTATTTCTAGTTTTGAAAATCGTTTTTCATTTTGCCTTAGGAATTTTGACTTTTGCCTCTCGCCCTTCGCCTTTCGCCTTTTGCCTTCCGCCTTTCGCCTTTCGCCTTTCGCCTTCCGCCTTTCGCCTTTCGCCTTTCGCCTTTCGCCTTTCGCCTTTCGCCTTTCTCCTTTCGCCTTTCGCCTTTCGCCTTTCGCCTTTCGCCTTTCGCCTTTCGCCTTTCGCCTTTCGCCTTTCGCCTTTCGCCTTTCGCCTTTCGCCTTTCACCTTTCGCCTTTCGCCTTTCGCCTTTCGCCCTTCGCCTTTCGCCTTTCGCCTTTCGCCTTTCGCCTTTCGCCTTTAGCATTTCACCTTCCGCCTTTCGCATTTCGCCTTTCGTCTTTCGCCTTTCGCCTTTCGCCTTTCGCCTTTCGCCTTTCTCCTTTCGCCTTTCGCCTTTCGCCTTTCGCCTTTCGCCTTTCGCCTTTCGCCTTTCGCCTTTCGCCTTTCGCCTTTCGCCTTTCGCCTTTTGCCTTTCGCCTTTCGCCTTTCGCCTTTCGCCTTTCGCCTTTCGCCTTTCGCCTTTCGCCTCTCGCCTTTCGCCTTTCGCCTTTCGCCTTTCGCCTTTCACCTTCCGCCTTTCGCCTTTCGGCTTTCCCCTTTCGCCTTTCGCCTTTCGCCTTTCGCCTTTCGCCTTTCGCCTTTCGCCTTTCGCCTTTCGCCTTTCGCCTTTCGCATTTCGCCTTTCGCCTTTCGCCTTTCGCATTTCACCTTTCGCCTTTCGCCTTTCACCTTTCGCCTTTCGCCTTTCGCCTTTCGCCTTTTGCATTTCGCCTTTCGCCTTTCGCCTTTCGCCTTTCGCCTTTCGCCTTTCGCCTTTCGCCTTTTGCATTTCGCCTTTCGCCTTTCGCCTTTCACCTTTCGCCTTTCGCCTTTCGCCTTTCGCCTTTCGCATTTCGCCTTTCGCCTTTCGCCTTTCGCATTTCACCTTTCGCCTTTCGCCTTTCACCTTTCGCCTTTCGCCTTTCGCCTTTCCCCTTTCGCCTTTCGCCTTTCGCCTTTCGCCTTTCGCCTTTCGCCTTTCGCCTTTCGCCTTTCGCCTTTCGCCTTTCGCATTTCGCCTTTCGTCTTTCGCCTTTCGCCTTTCGCCTTTCGCCTTTCTCCTTTCGCCTTTCGCCTTTCGCCTTTCGCCTTTCGCCTTTCGCCTTTCGCCTTTCGCCTTTCGCCTTTCGCCTTTCGCCTTTCACCTTCCGCCTTCCGCCTTTCGGCTTTCCCCTTTCGCCTTTCGCCTTTCGCCTTTCGCCTTTCGCCTTTCGCCTTTCGCCTTTCGCCTTTCGCCTTTCGCCTTTCGCCTTTCGCCTTTCGCCTTTCGCCTTTCGCCTTTCGCCTTTCGCCTTTTGCATTTCGCCTTTCGCCTTTCGCCTTTCACCTTTCGCCTTTCGCCTTTCGCCTTTCGCCTTTCGCATTTCGCCTTTCGCCTTTCGCCTTTCGCATTTCACCTTTCGCCTTTCGCCTTTCACCTTTCGCCTTTCGCCTTTCGCCTTTCCCCTTTCGCCTTTCGCCTTTCGCCTTTCGCCTTTCGCCTTTCGCCTTTCGCCTTTCGCCTTTCGCCTTTCGCCTTTCGCATTTCGCCTTTCGTCTTTCGCCTTTCGCCTTTCGCCTTTCGCCTTTCTCCTTTCGCCTTTCGCCTTTCGCCTTTCGCCTTTCGCCTTTCGCCTTTCGCCTTTCGCCTTTCGCCTTTCGCCTTTCGCCTTTCACCTTCCGCCTTCCGCCTTTCGGCTTTCCCCTTTCGCCTTTCGCCTTTCGCCTTTCGCCTTTCGCCTTTCGCCTTTCGCCTTTCGCCTTTCGCCTTTCGCCTTTCGCCTTTCGCCTTTCGCCTTTCGCATTTCGCCTTTCGCCTTTCGCCTTTCGCATTTCACCTTTCGCCTTTCGCCTTTCACCTTTCGCCTTTCGCCTTTCGCCTTTCGCCTTTTGCATTTCGCCTTTCGCCTTTCGCCTTTCGCCTTTCGCCTTTCGCCTTTTGCATTTCGCCTCTCGCCTTTCGCCTTTCACCTTTCGCCTTTCGCCTTTCGCCTTTCGCCTTTCGCCTTTCGCCTTTCGCATTTCGCCTTTCGCCTTTCGCCTTTCGCATTTCACCTTTCGCCTTTCGCCTTTCACCTTTCGCCTTTCGCCTTTCGCCTTTCACCTTTCGCCTTTCGCCTTTCGCCTTTCCCCTTTCGCCTTTCGCCTTTCGCCTTTCGCCTTTCGCCTTTTGCCTTTCGCCTTTCGCCTTTCGCCTTTCGCCTTTCGCATTTCACCTTTCGCCTTTCGCCTTTCACCTTTCGCCTTTCGCCTTTCGCCTTTCGCCTTTCGCCTTTCGCCTTTCGCCTTTCTCCTTTCGCCTTTCGCCTTTCGTCTTTCGCCTTTCGCCTTTCGCCTTTCGCCTTTCGCCTTTCGCCTTTCGCCTTTCGCCTTTCGCCTTTCGCCTTTCGCCTTTCGCCTTTCGCCTTTCGCCTTTCGCCTTTCGCCTTTCGCCTTTCGCCTTTCGCCTTCCGGCTTTCACCTTTCGCCTTTCGCCTTTCGCCTTTCACCTTTCGCCTTTCGCCTT
Source organism: Dioctria rufipes (assembly GCA_963924295.1). Lineage (NCBI taxonomy): Eukaryota > Metazoa > Arthropoda > Insecta > Diptera > Asilidae > Dioctria > Dioctria rufipes. The sequence continues at coordinate 98,815 of CAWUPM010000858.1, forward strand.
TCGCCTTTTGCCTTTCGCCTTTCGCCTTTCGACTTTCGCCCTTCGCCTTTCGTCTTTCGCTTTCGCATTTCGCCTTTAGGATTTTGAAATACAAATTTCTAATTTCTAATTTTCCATTTCGCATTTTCAATTTCAACTTTAGTATTTTATCTTTTGAATATCGTTTTTTCTTTTGCTTTAGGCATTTTAAATTTCTCCATTTTTATTTCATGTTTTGAAAATCGTTTTTCATTTTGCCTTAGGCATTTTGTCTTTTGTCTTTCGCCCTTCGCCTTTCGCCTTTCGCCTTCCGCCTTTCGCCTTTCGCCTTTCGCCTTCCGCCTTTCGCCTTTCGCCTTTCGCCTTTCGCCTTTCTCCTTTCGCCTTTCGCCTTTCGCCTTTCGCCTTTCGCCTTTCGCCTTTCGCCTTTCGCCTTTCGCCTTTCGCCTTTCGCCTTTCGCCTTTCGCCTTTCGCCTTTCGCCTTTCGCCTTTCACCTTTCGCCTTTCGCCTTTCGCCTTTCAACTTTCGCCTTTCGCCTTTCGCCTTTTGCCTTTCGCTTTTCGCCTTTCGACTTTCGCCCTTCGCCTTTCGTCTTTCGCCTTTCGCATTTCGCCTTTAGCATTTTGAAATACAAATTTTGAATTTCTAATTTTCCATTTCGCATTTTCAATTTCAACTTTAGTATTTTATCTTTTGAATATCGTTTTTTCTTTTGCTTTAGGCATTTTAAATTTCTCCATTTTTTTTCTAGTTTTGAAAATCGTTTTTCATTTTGCCTTACGCATTTTGACTTTTGCCTCTCGCCCTTCGCCTTTCGCCTTTTGCCTTCCGCCTTTCGCCTTTCGCCTTTCGCCTTTCGCCTTTCGCCTTTCGCCTTTCGCCTTTCGCCTTTCGCCTTTCGCCTTTCGCCTTTCGCCTTTCTCCTTTCGCCTTTCGCCTTTCGCCTTTCGCCTTTCGCCTTTCGCCTTTCGCCTTTCGCCTTTCGCCTTTCGCCTTTCGCCTTTCGCCTTTCACCTTTCGCCTTTCGCCTTTCGCCTTTCAACTTTCGCCTTTCGCCTTTCGCCTTTTGCCTTTCGCCTTTCGCCTTTCGACTTTCGCCCTTCGCCTTTCGTCTTTCGCCTTTCGCATTTCGCCTTTAGCATTTTGAAATACAAATTTATAATTTCGACTTTTCCATTTCGTATTTTCAATTTCAACTTTTGTATTTTATCTTTTGAATATCGTTTTTTCTTTTGCTTTAGGCATTTTAAATTTCTCCATTTTCATTTCGTGTTTAGAAAATCGTTTTTCCTTTTGCCTTCCGCTTTTCGCCTTTCGCCTTTCGCCTTTCGCCTTTCGCCTTTCGCCTTTCGCCTTTCGCCTTTCTCCTTTCGCCTTTCGCCTTTCGCCTTTCGCCTTTCGCCTTTCGCCTTTCGCCTTTCACCTTCCGCCTTTCGCCTTTCGCCTTTCGCCTTTCCCCTTTCGCCTTTCGCCTTTCGCCTTTCGCCTTTTGCCTTTCGCCTTTCGCCTTTCGCCTTTCGCATTTCGCATTTCGCCTTTCGCCTTTCGCATTTCGCCTTTCGCCTTTCGCCTTTCGCCTTTCGCCTTTCACCTTTCGCCTTTCGCCTCTCACCTTTCGCCTATCGCCTTTCGCCTTTCGCCTTTTGCATTTCGCCTTTCGCCTTTCGCCTTTCGCCTTTCGCCTTTCGCATTTCGCCCTTCGCCTTTCGCCTTTTGCATTTCGCCTTTCGCCTTTCGCCTTTCACCTTTCGCCTTTCGCCTTTCGCCTTTCGCCTTTCGCCTTTCGCCTTTCGCCTTTCGCCTTTCGCCTTTCGCCTTTCGCCTTTCGCCTTTCGCCTTTCGCCTTTCGACTTTCGCCTTTCGCCTTTTCGCTTTTCGCCTTTCGCCTTTCGCCTTTCGCCTTTCGCCTTTCGCCCTTCGCCTTTCGCCTTTCGCCTTTCGCCTTTTGCATTTCGCCTTTCGCCTTTCGCCTTTCACCTTTCGCCTTTCGCATTTCGCCTTTCGCCTTTCACCTTTCGCCTTTCGACTTTCACCTTTCGCCTTTCGCCTTTTCGCTTTTCGCCTTTCGCCTTTGGCCTTTCGCCTTTCGCCTTTCGCCTTTCGCCCTTCGCTTTCGCCTTTCGCCTTTCGCCTTTAGCATTTCACCTTCCGCCTTTCGCATTTCGCCTTTCGCCTTTCGCCTTTCGCCTTTCGCCTTTTGCCTTTCGCCTTTCGCCTTTCTCCTTTCGCCTTTCGTCTTTCGCCTTTCGCCTTTCGCCTTTCGCCTTTCACCTTTCGCCTTTCGCCTTTCGCCTTTCGCCTTTCACCTTTCGCCTTTCGCCTTTCGCCTTTCGCCTTCCGCCTTTCGCCTTTCGCCTTTCGCCTTTCGCCTTTCGCCTTTCGCCTTTTTCCTTTCGCCTTTCGCCTTTCGCCTTTCGCCTTTCGCCTTTCGCCTTTCGCCTTTCGCCTTTCGCCTTTCGCCTTTCGTCTTTCGCCTTTCGCCTTTCGCCTTTCACCTTCCGCCTTTCGCCTTTCGCCTTTCGCCTTTCCCCTTTCGCCTTTCGCCTTTCGCCTTTCGCCTTTCGCCTTTCGCCTTTCGCCTTTCGCCTTTCGCCTTTCGCCTTTCGCATTTCGCCTTTCGCCTTTCGCCTTTCACCTGTCGCCTTTCGCCTCTCACCTTTCGCCTTTCGCCTTTCGCCTTTCGCCTTTCGCCTTTTGCTTTTCGCCTTTCGCCTTTCACCTTTCGCCTTTCGCCTCTCACCTTTCGCCTTTCGCCTTTCGCCTTTCGCCTTTCGCCTTTTGCATTTCGCCTTTCGCCTTTCACCTTTCGCCTTTCGCCTCTCACCTTTCGCCTTTCGCCTTTCGCCTTTCGCCTTTCCCCTTTCGCCTTTCGACTTTCGCCCTTCGCCTTTCGTCTTTCGCCTTTCGCATTTCGCCTTTAGCATTTTGAAATACAAATTTATAATTTCGACTTTTCCATTTCGTATTTTCAATTTCAACTTTTGTATTTTATCTTTTGAATATCGTTTTTTCTTTTGCTTTAGGCATTTTAAATTTCTCCATTTTCATTTCATGTTTAGAAAATCGTTTTTCCTTTTGCCTTCCGCTTTTCGCCTTTCGCCTTTCGCCTTTCGCCTTTCGCCTTTCGCCTTTCGCCTTTCGCCTTTCGCCTTTCGCCTTTCGCCTTTCGCCTTTCGCCTTTCGCCTTTCGCCTTTCGCCTTTCACCTTCCGCCTTTCGCCTTTCGCCTTTCGCCTTTCCCCTTTCGCCTTTCGCCTTTCGCCTTTCGCCTTTCGCCTTTCGCCTTTCGCCTTTCGCCTTTCGCCTTTCGCCTTTCGCCTTTCGCCTTTCGCCTTTCGCCTTTCGCATTTCGCCTTTCGCCTTTCGCCTTTCGCCTTTCACCTTTCGCCTTTCGCCTCTCACCTTTCGCCTTTCGCCTTTCGCCTTTCGCCTTTCGCCTTTCGCCTTTCGCCTTTCGCCTTTCACCTTCCGCCTTTCGCCTTTCGCCTTTCGCCTTTCCCCTTTCGCCTTTCGCCTTTCGCCTTTCGCCTTTCGCCTTTCGCCTTTCGCCTTTCGCCTTTCGCCTTTCGCCTTTCGCCTTTCGCATTTCGCCTTTCGCCTTTCGCCTTTCGCCTTTCACCTTTCGCCTTTCGCCTTTCACCTTTCGCCTTTCGCCTCTCACCTTTCGCCTTTCGCCTTTCGCCTTTCGCCTTTTGCATTTCGCCTTTCGCCTTTCGCCTTTCGCCTTTCGCCTTTCGCCTTTCGCCCTTCGCCTTTCGCCTTTTGCATTTCGCCTTTCGCCTTTCACCTTTCGCCTTTCGCCTTTCGCCTTTCGCCTTTCGCCTTTCGCCTTTCGCCTTTCGCCTTTCGCCTTTCGCCTTTCGCCTTTCGACTTTCGCCTTTCGCCTTTCGCCTTTTCGCCTTTCGCCTTTGGCCTTTCGCCTTTCGCCTTTCGCCTTTCTCCTTTCGCCTTTCGCCCTTCGCCTTTCGCCTTTCGCCTTTCGCCTTTCGCCTTTTGCATTTCGCCTTTCGCCTTTCGCCTTTC